>JBBBDQ010000418.1:517500-757500 GCA_037127315.1 Ascarosepion bandense
AACTCTGATGGAGGGAGCCGCCGCCTTTCCGTCCTAATCTTGACTTTAAGCTGATGCTTAAAGAACAAGATTAGTTGGGAAGAGGTGAACTTCTCGTCCCCATAGAGCTCCTTCTGACGCGTCCTCCATATCACGACTCTCATAACTCCTAGCAAGCAAAAGAACACATAGTGCTCAGCCTTCGTCAGTGGCGGCAACACATTGCTACAGACAGAACTGGCCTCGAGGACAAAGAACTTTCCGCGCAGTATGCGAACCATGATGCCTTCAACAAACTTGCACAGCGGTACTACGACTCTGCACTGAAAGAAGGCGTGGTCCACGGACTCCACCTCCCCAGTGCATCGCACGCAGTTTGGAGACTTCTCCAAGCCCGCTGCACAAAGCCTCTTGCCGACCCAGAGGGCCCTACGTATCACCAGCCAGGTGAGTGATGCCTCATCATTAGTGAGACATTTCAACCCGGGCGCCCACGGCCATAATGAGCGAGCCTCCCGCCTCGTAAGACCGAGCTCGCCAATCAAATCATCCTGAACGGCTTCCCGAACTAAAATTTGATATAATGCCTTACGCGACAACGCCTGGACGTCGGAGAGACCATCCGTCGCCCGTTGGAGTCGTTTCAGAGCTAACCGACATTCACGATAGAAGGCGCACTCGCCACGTGCTAAACGGCTGGCCTCATATTCAGACGAGTGCACACTTCTAAGGGATGGGAAATTCTTATGGGCATCTTCCTTCCAGAAGTTGCCTTCCCCATCCGATTGCTGACACATTCGGTCTAGGAACGCAATGCGAAGCGTATGTTGACGAATCTCAACGCTAGGCATGCCTAGACCGCCTTCAGAAGGGTGCAGGTAACAGATCTCGCGAGACACCTTAGAGGACTTGCCCTCCCACAAAAAGGAGAACAGCATCCTAACTAAATCCATTAGCATGGCGCACGGGAGTGGCAGCACAGAAAGATGGTAAAGGAGAATGGGGTAGATGTGCGAGGCACATACTTCCGCCCTGCCCTTTAAGGAAAGATTCCTCCGAGACCACAATGAAATTGCGGCCTCGGCCTTCTCCTGCACCGCCGACCAATTCATTTCCAACTGGAGATCAGGACCGAAAAAGATGCCGAGTATCTTAATCGGCCCGTCCGTCCAGAGGAAAGGTCCGGGAAGAGAAACTCCCTTCCACGCACCCAACCGCAAGCCAACAGACTTATCACGGTTGATCTTGGCCCCTGTCACCGTTTCGTACCCTCTGATTTCTTTGCCGACTTCGTCAATCTCGGCCTTACTCGACACCAGAACCGAAACGTCGTCAGCATAGGCGGAATACCTGGCCGAGGTGGTAGCACCAGGTAGTGAAATTCCCCGCAGGACCGGATTCGTCTTCAACTTACGAAGGAACGGTTCCAACGCAAGCACGTAGAGTAAAGGCGATAACGGACAACCCTGACGAATGGAGCGAGACAATACGAAAGGCTTCGATCTTACCCCATTCACTTCCACCAGCGCACCGGGAGTTGCATACAAGAGGCGAATCCAGGAGCGAAAGTATGGCCCGAAACCAGCGGCTGAAAGGACAGACTCGAGGAATCGATGGTCAACCCTATCGAATGCCTTGGACTGATCTAAATTGATCAGCGCGGCTTCACTGTCGACTTGCTCAATGATCAAGCGTACCATATGAAGGTTGTCCTGGATAGTCCTGCCCTTCACAGCACAAGTCTGTTCCGAGCCAATCAGACTAGGCAGGACAAGCTGCAAACGGCGGGCTAGGATCCTGGCCAAAATCTAACTCTGCGTTTAACATAGTTAAGGGCCGAAAATTACCTATGCCATCCCCACCGTTCTTATCCTTGCGTAGTAACTTGATCACACCCCTGGTGAAGCGTTGAGGTATAGACCCCTGCTTCATCCAGTTGTTGAAAATCAGTTCCAGCAGAGGGACAAGCACGGGCGACTGCCTCAAGTACAGTTCGTAGGGAAGACCATCTAATCTTGGAGACTTGTCCCGGCCAACTAGCTTCAGCGCTTCCCAGATTTCATCCTCTGTTATGGGCCCCTCGCACCCAGCCGCTTCAGCCGCCTCAAGGCGGGGAAAGTCAGCCAAATAGGTGGCGAACTGAGCAGAGCTCAGACCGGGCTCCCTGGTGAAAAGTTCCTGAAAGTAATCACGAAAAGCCTCACATATGCCCGCGTTTGTAGTCACGGTCCGATTATCCGGCAATGTGACGCACGCGATATGTCGTTGGGAAGCTTTCCTGACTTCCTCCAACCGCAGTTCAGCGGCCATATTCGTCGCCTCGCAAGACATTCTTTTTAACCTAGCCCTAACTACCTGAGCTTGGTCCTTCCTGATAAGCAGGGAGGCCAGCTCGGCCTTAGCTATGGCTACGTCCCCACTAACACGGGATTTAACAGCCCGATCAACTTTTTCTTCTACTGTCTTTTGCTCTGCTAAACTAGCTAGATTGAGCCGACGACTATAGTCAGCAGCAAAAGACCTAATTTTTGATTTAAGTTTATCCCACCACCTGTTCCCAATGACAGCCCCCGTCAATTCCCGCTGAATCATTAGTTTCAGCTGGTGCTGGAAATCTTTGTCATCAAACAATGATGCGTTCAATTTCCAGTAACCAGCCAACCTAGGCTTAGGCTTATCTATCGAATGAAAACTTGGACATTCTAAGAGCCCTACTTCGACTCTCTTAACTAAAACTCGGTCGAGGTAACTGGAACGTACCACGGAAACCGAGCCGCCACTATTTGTCCAAGTCCACACTATTTCCCGCGGATGCTCGTTACGATACTTATCGACAAGATCGAACCTGTCGATAAAGTCCCGAAACGGCCTCACGTCAGGATTGTTAGTACCCGTATTTGAACCTATACGATCTAATTCGGGGTCAAGGACGGCGTTCCAATCCCCCACTAACACTACCGAACGAGATGTCATCAAAAACGGCTCGATCTGCCGAAACAAAGCAGGCCGCTCAGCATGGACATTGGGCGCATAAACCCCAATGAAACGTAAGGACCTACATTTTATGGTAACATCCAGGACGCAAAGCCTGCCCGCCGGATCTGCGAAAACAAGGGCACACGTCGCATCCAAAGACTTGCTTACCAGCCAGGAAACACCTCTCGAACGTCCATCAAAACATGCTGAAAAAAGATGGAAATCTTTAGACAGAATCCTCTCATGATCGTGAGCAAAAAACCGGGTTTCCTGCAAACAGCAGACATTCACCCCGAGACTCTGAAGATCACGAACGAGTCTCGCTCTGCAGACTCTGATCTCAGGCCCCGGGCATTCAAACTAGCTAACCAGAGAGCCATGATTGAACCAATTAAGGTTGCGCCTCCACATTGAACATAGCCGGGGCGAGAACACCGACGGCCTGTCCCATTGAGCAATGGCCCATCTCAGTCTTGATAGTGCCATCAAGAGACAGGCCACCAATGTCCCAAGGAAACGTTAGTTTCACTGCTCTATATAGGGAGGGGTGAACAAAAATTGGGAGCCTCCCTGAACAAAATTGTGACAGTTTGTCAGACAAATCATCCCTTATATAGGATAATGGCGGATCGGCAGGAAAACTTTCGTTGGCTTCCGCCAACATTTCCCACACTTTTTGGGAACCTTGACCAGCTCTTACAACAGTGAGGATCCGTTTAGCCTTTGGAAAATTTCTAGGATCCTCCACATCTTTGTCGTATACTTTTTTGAAATTAAGGAGAGTCTTAAAATGTTTTGTTTTATTGGAGAGCACAATTGCTCGATCTGCTTGCTCTGTGGAAACTTTGCAGATGTTAATCCCCTTGTTAAATAATGCCTTAGGTTTTTTTTTGGCCTTTAAGTCCTCTAAGGAAGGGCTTCTTTGTCTTTTTTCCAGTTTCTTTGGTGTTTGCATTGGAGTATGCGATGGAGTGGGATCGGGACTGGAGATGGGACTGGAAACAGGGGTGTAATTAGGAGTGGACTTGTTTTTCTTTTGTTTTAATGAGGTCATCTTGGAAGGAGTAGGGGTCAATGATCTAGTCATTGGGGGAGGAGCCATTATTTTTTTTGCAGAAGGGCTGGAGGGGGCCGATATTGAGGACCTTGGGATCTCTATGTTTTTGTTTGCTGTTTTTCTTTTCAACTCCTCATTAAGTTTTTTTATCTTAATTATTTTTTCCCAGCTTGGCTCATTTAATTTTTGTATCTCTGACGCTTTACTAGCATAAGATGCCGAGTCGTCGCCCTTGGAACTGGTAGCGGGAATGGGGATGTAGGTGCCATTATCCCTGGGAGCTTCATGAGACTGAGGCCCCGCTGTTTGTCTCTTCCCTCTGCCTCTACCAACGACACTCCACTCCCCTTCCTCCTTCTCCTGAGTCGCACTTGCGGAAGGAGATGGGTTCAGGGTTTGTGAAGGGCAAGCCCCAACCGAAGGTTTCACCCTACCGGTACGTGCCGCTGGTAGGCCCATTACAGGCGCCGCGGAACTATCAGTATCAGGCCGAGGGGTATTTGCGTTTGTAGTGGCCGGAAGTCCAGAGGCCTTTTTGTCTGGACAGGAAGCGGCAAGGTGACCAGTCTCACCACACTTCCAACAGGTTAGTTTTCTGCCGGCCACAATGACCGGCATTTTCCGGCCACAAAAGTCCAAACAGTTGGGGACGGAGACAAAGGCCAAACGATCGAGCATAATATCGAAGCTCCATCCCCCGATCAAGTTGTCGGAAATGGCGCTAACTATTTCGCCATATTTGCCAAGAAAGGCTGCTAGATGTTCCCCAACAACTTGAGGAGGGACCTCGTAGACTGCTACCCTCGTCCTTCGCCGGCCTTCATACTCGGTACGGATTATTAGATCGTTCTTTATGAGGTCACGGCGAACCATCTCCTCACAATCCTTGGCGGTGGGTAACAGAATGTCCCACATGAAGAACCCTGTTCCCTTAATAATTCTTTGGGGATTGACCCCCAGGGACGTCAGTGTACGGATCACTGTGTCTTTCGTGGAGCGACAAATTTTGCGAGACCGCTTGTCCACCACGAAGACCGACACCATTCTCTTTTCAAACTTCTGTAATTCTTGGGGTTCTCTAAGAGACCATCCTCTTTCAGAAGATGTTCGTACTCTTTGGCCCTTTCCAAGAACTCCGCGAGGTTTATTATACATGATGGCGGGGACTTCCAGCAATCGGGCGACTCCTCGGCTGTCTTTTCACTTTCGTCTTTTCTTTTCTCCTTATCTGGGGTGTTTTCCATGGTTTGGTCTTTTTTCGAGGGTTTTTTTTTAGTTGCTTCCAGCCCTTTCTTTGCTTTGTCGGGCGGATCTTTCTTAGAGGAGGACCCAAATAAGTCCCTCCTCACTGGCCGATCAGCGTCGGCCATCATTAAATGAAGATCTAATCACACTCTCTATTTTTTGTGAAATTATTTCAAAGGATAGGGGAGGGAAGGGGGAGGGGGAAATATGACACGAAAGCGGGGGTGGAGTTGGGGATAATTTGAAAAATTGCAGGGGATGGATAAAGGAGAAAAAATAAAAGGAAAAAGTCAATGAAAATACAAAGAATCACATAATGTCCCACCTACGTAAGAGATGGTTTGAAAATATCAAATAATAAACTTTCAAAAAAATAAAAATGAGTGCGTGTGTAAACAAACTTTTTCAATGGGAAATAAGCTTAAAGGCAAAAAGGCAAAAATAAATAATCCCACCTACAAAAAACAACTTGTTGGGGAGAAATACAATAATCCTTCCTACAAAAAGAGGGGGGACAGTAGAAAAAGTTTTTTGTTTTTTTTTTTTAAATAAAAAGAAATCGCCTAAAGCGACAGGAAAAACAACAATATATATACGAAAGAAAAGTTTTCAAATATAGAAAAAAAGGCCAAGAACGGCTTACATAATAACAAATTGAACTTTACAAAAATAAAAATAAAAAGCAGTACAAGAAACTTTTTAACTAATAAATAAAAAGGGGGAAAAGAATTAAACTAAATAGGCAGGAAAAAAAATAAAACACGGAGGGAAAACTAATAAAAACACTAAGTTGTAAATAAAATGCGAAATAAACTAAAAGATTTCGGTAACCAAAAAGTCTGGGAGGGGCTGAATAAAATGCACAAAAATTAAAAAGTTCAAAAACAGCCAAGAACTGGTCACTGAAAAAGAAAAAATTAAATAAAAAAGGAACGAACTTGTCTTGTCAAAACAAAAACAATAACAAATATGAAACCGAGTTGTAACTGAAAAATGAGAATAAAAAAGAAAATGAAAAACAAAGAAAAAAAAAGAAAATAAAAGTTAATTTACAACGGCCGACCTAAACAAAGACAAATATGGCCGCCAAAAATGCGAAACTAAAAAAAAAAAAAAAAAAAAAAAAATGGGGGGGGGTTCACATTAAGGTCCGATAATCTAAGCAATAAACTTTATTTTGTGCATTCTACACTTATTTAATATTTCTGTTCTAGCGTTAATAAGTTTGTTGGCAGGTTCAAATTTAGCTATTGCTAGCTTCTCCTCATCACATACCCTACAAAATTTATTGTTTTTATTATCGTTAGGGCACTTTTTTATTATTTCCCATTTCAGAATGGGATCCTTTTTAATTTTGGCTTTTATTTCCCATACATAGGTAGATAATGCTGTGCTATGCTTATATTTCTCGTTTTTAAAAGAAGTTTTATGGTTATAAAACCTACTTTTAAAATTATCATGTGTTGATCCTATGTATGTCTTGGGGCTTTTGTCATTTTCGTTAACATAAACTTTAACTTTATAAACTACGCTTGTCTGATTGCAATTACCTCTAATCGGGCAGTCCTTTTTAGTTCTACAATTACACTTATGTTTATTAACGTTATTATTACTAGGGGCCGTAATATTATCTTTTAATTTACTTTTGTTGGTATTGTTAATGATTTTACCGATATTAGGTAAACAGGAATAGCTCAATTTAATAGTGCTTCTGTTAAATATTTTTTTAAGTCTATTATTTGAATTGAAATGTTTATCTATTAACTTAAAAAACATTTTTCCTATTTTGGATTTGACTTCATTATTGTAGGGGGGGGTTGAACCATATAATTTTTCTTGATCTATTCTTACGGGCTTTTTTGTTTGTACTTTGATCCGAAAATTCTAGCATTTCTTGGTGTCCACTTTTTTTTAACGCAATTTGATAAATTTTTTTGTGTTTTTCGAAAACTTCCCTATTAGACGAATTTGTGGACAATCTAACCTCTATACCTCTAGGAATACATTTAAGGATGTGTCTAGGGTGGTTAGACCTTTTATTAACATAATTTGGAGCGTAATTCCTTTTAATATATGGTGTTATTATTCCGTTATTAATGTTTAACGTTATGTCTAAGTAATTGACAATTTTAACGTTATGCTCTATTTCTATTTCCAGTTTATGAGACTTAAAAAACTTTTGTACTTCTTTTCTCATTTTGTCTCCTAATCTAGGTGTGCAATTTTCTATTACTATCAATCCATCGTCTCGGTATAGGCCGTGGTTATGGAAGTCTATTATTTCGTTTAGTCTATGAAGTAATAGGCACCCTATCAGTTCCGCCACTTCCGCCCCATCATACGCCCCTATTGGGTTATCAAACCCTTGGGCATCAGTCTTTTTTATCCAAATTTCATCATTAAACCATAATAACGTTTTGCGGCAGTGCCAAATTATTTCTAGCTCCTCCTCTTTTATTTCGTTATATTCCTTCGCTAATTCTAACGCTTCTGAAAGTAAATTAGCTGTTATCGATGGATAGAACTCCTTAATGTCGTATTTTATGAATGCAGATCTTTTATCGGGATTTATAGCATTAAACCATTTGATACAGTCACCAGTGGATTTCCACTGGTTAATGTTAAGATACATGCGCAGATTGTTACAAATATTTTGAATGATAATTTTACTTATCCTACCAAGTTCTGTTTTAGTAGGATTTATAAGCCTAAATTCGGGATGGTTTGGAAATGAATTTTTGTGATCCTTAACCGTGAGGAAGCAATTCTTTAACTCTATTTTTTCCACTCTGTTATGCAAGTTAAATTTGCCTACTAATGATGTAGCTTCATTATTTATGCTAGTCATAACGTTTGGCGCTATTTTTCTATAGTGCCTAATTACCGAATTCTTAACTTCTTTGTTGAATTGTTCCTTAGGTATAGAATATAGGTTTGTAGATTTATCGCTTTTAACGTAAATTTTACTGGTATTTTTACATGCTTTTAACGTATCCTTTAATTGCTTTTGAAAAGAGTTTTGTCCTAACTTTCTATACTTAATTTTTCTAATAATGCTAATTAAATCTTTCTCGAAAGCCTCCAACTCTTAAGAGTATGGTGGGTGCCTATATGTTTTAAATCCGTAAGTTTTGTCTTCTTTATCGTTTAAGTTGTTTAGAAAGAAGAAGGCCCTCCATCTTAACCTGCTAATAAAATGCTCGATCTTATGGAGTAGTTGTTTTTCGTAAAATTCTTTAGTAGGGATCGGGATGTCTTTAAGGGAACAGTCTACATCTATTTGCTCCATTACTAGTTGGTAAAGAGTGCTCGATGGATAAATCCAGAGCCTATAATAATAATAATAATAAAACCAACTCTGTACGTATTCTAATCTTAAAATGCTACACAAGTAATTTTTAAAGACCACGAATAACCAGCAGAATCTAACTCCGTTATTGTCCTCGGCTATAGAGCTTTGGACAAAGAGGGGAAAAAAAAGAAAACTGCGTAGGACCGACAATACAATTTGGTTAGTTTAGTATCGAGCACTTTTCTTTCCTGGTGGTTCGCTCCGTTTGAGGGTTTTTTTTCTTTACTGTGAAGAACCGTATGTATTGTCGGTCCTACGCAGTTTTCTTTTTTTTTCCCCTCTTTGTCCAAAGCTCTATAGCCGAGGACAATAACGGAGTTAGATTCTGCTGGTTATTCGTGGTCTTTAAAAATTACTTGTGTAGATTTTAAGATTAGAATACGTACAGAGTCGGTTTTATTATTATTATTATATATATATATTTGTGTGTGTGTGTGTGCTTGCAGAAAATACAAGTATAATCTCAGTCACGTAAAAAAGATTTAAATTAATGGAAACAACAATAATAAAAATAAAATCCAACACTCAGTAACCTCAACTATGAACACGGCCACATTATGCTAACCGTGTTTGGAAAAAAACGAAATAAAAAAAACCGTGCCAGTATAGTATGTAGCCAAACCTTTTGAATGCCTACGAAAATCTGTCACTAGTATAGTATGTGTACTACCTTTAAGCTTGTTAGAAGAAAGTACATAATAGTTACAAAATTGCCTGTTTCAAATTTAAGGATGCTGTTTTAATATGTTTACTTACATTAGTAGTTAAAGAACTCCTTATGTTTAGTAAAGATTTTGCTCAGAGAATATGGATAATTTTAAAAAAATTTATTTTTAATTATTAAATACAGTGTTTATGATTGAATTTCATTTCTTAAAATAAATGTAAAAATAATTAGTTTCCATAAATATCTGAATCTCTATGAATATACTCTTACTGACGTAGGAAACATTCAAACCAAGTAGGTCACATACTATACCAGAAAGAAAGAGATAGGTCACGTAATATACCAGAATCAAAGAGGCAGGCCACGTACTATACCAGAATCAAAGAGGTAGGCCACGTACTATACCAGAATCAAAGAGGTAGGCCACGTACTATACCAGAATCAAAGAGGTAGGCCACGTACTATACCAGAATCAAAGAGGCAGGCCACGTACTATACCAGAATCAAAGAGGCAGGCCACGTACTATACCAGAATCAAAGAGGCAGGCCACGTACTATACCAGAATCAAAGAGGCAGGCCACGTACTATACCAGAATCAAAGAGGCAGGCCACGTACTATACCAGAATCAAAGAGGCAGGCCACGTACTATACCAGAATCAAAGAGGTAGGCCACGTACTATACCAGAATCAAAGAGGTAGGCCACGTACTATACCAGAATCAAAGAGGCAAGCCACGTACTATAACAGAATCAAAGAGGTAGGCCACGTACTATACCAGAATCAAAGAGGCAAGCCATGTACTATACCAGAATCAAAGAGGCAGGCCACGTACTATACCAGAATCAAAGAGGTAGGCCACGTACTATACCAGAATCAAGGAGGTACGCCACGTACTATACCAGAATCAAAGAGGCAGGCCACGTACTATACCAGAATCAAAGAGGTAGGCCACGTACTATACCAGAATCAAAGAGGCAAGCCATGTACTATACCAGAATCAAAGAGGTAGGCCACGTACTATACCAGAATCAAAGAGGCAAGCCACGTACTATACCAGAATCAAAGAGGCAGGCCACGTACTATACCAGAATCAAAGAGGTAGGCCACGTACTATACCAGAATCAAAGAGGTAGGCCACGTACTATACCAGAATCAAAGAAGCAGGCCACGTACTATACCAGAATCAAAGAGGTAGGCCACGTACTATACCAGAATCAAAGAGGTAGGCCACGTACTATACCAGAATCAAAGAGGTAGGCCACGTACTATACCAGAATCAAAGAGGCAAGCCATGTACTATACCAGAATCAAAGAGGTAGGCCACGTACTATACCAGAATCAAAGAGGCAAGCCATGTACTATACCAGAATCAAAGAGGCAGGCCACGTACTATACCAGAATCAAAGAGGTAGGCCACGTACTATACCAGAATCAAAGAGGTAGGCCACGTACTATACCAGAATCAAAGAGGCAGGCCACGTACTATACCAGAATCAAAGAGGCAAGCCATGTACTATACCAGAATCAAAGAGGCAGGCCGCGTACTATACCAGAATCAAAGAGGCAAGCCATGTACTATACCAGAATCAAAGAGGCAGGCCACGTACTATACCAGAATCAAAGAGGTAGGCCACGTACTATACCAGAATCAAAGAGGTAGGCCACGTACTATACCAGAATCAAAGAGGCAGGCCACGTACTATACCAGAATCAAAGAGGCAAGCCATGTACTATACCAGAATCAAAGAGGTAGGCCACGTACTATACCAGAATCAAAGAGGTAGGCCACGTACTATACCAGAATCAAAGAGGCAGGCCACGTACTATACCAGAATCAAAGAGGCGAGCCATGTACTATACCAGAATCAAAGAGGTAGGCCACGTACTATACCAGAATCAAAGAGGCAAGCCATGTACTATACCAGAATCAAAGAGGCAAGCCATGTAATATACCAGAATCAAAGAGGCAGGCCACGTACTATACCAGAATCAAAGAGGTAGGCCACGTACTATACCAGAATCAAAGAGGCAGGCCACGTACTATACCAGAATCAAAGAGGCAGGCCACGTACTATTCCACAATCAAAGAGGTAGGCCACGTACTATACCAGAATCAAAGAGGTAGGCCACGTACTATACCAGAATCAAAGAGGCAGGCCACGTACTATACCAGAATCAAAGAGGCAGGCCACGTGCTATACCAGAATCAAAGAGGTAGGCCACGTACTATACCAGAATCAAAGAGGTAGGCCACGTACTATACCAGAATCAAAGAGGTAGGCCACGTACTATACCAGAATCAAAGAGGCAAGCCATGTACTATACCAGAATCAAAGAGGTAGGCCACGTACTATACCAGAATCAAAGAGGCAGGCCACGTACTATACCAGAATCAAAGAGGTAGGCCACGTACTATACCAGAATCAAAGAGGCAGGCCACGTACTATACCAGAATCAAAGAGGTAGGCCACGTACTATACCAGAATCAAAGAGGCAGGCCACGTACTATACCAGAATCAAAGAGGTAGGCCACGTACTATACCAGAATCAAAGAGGTAGGCCACGTACTATACCAGAATCAAAGAGGCAAGCCATGTACTATACCAGAATCAAAGAGGTAGGCCACGTACTATACCAGAATCAAAGAGGCAGGCCACGTACTATACCAGAATCAAAGAGGTAGGCCACGTACTATACCAGAATCAAAGAGGCAGGCCACGTACTATACCAGAATCAAAGAGGTAGGCCACGTACTATACCAGAATCAAAGAGGTAGGCCACGTACTATACCAGAATCAAAGAGGCAAGCCACGTACTATACCAGAATCAAAGAGGTAGGCCACGTACTATACCAGAATCAAAGAGGTAGGCCATGTACTATACCAGAATCAAAGAGGCAGGCCATGTACTATACCAGAATCAAAGAGGTAGGCCACGTACTATACCAGAATCAAAGAGGCAGGCCACGTACTATACCAGAATCAAAGAGGTAGGCCACGTACTATACCAGAATCAAAGAGGTAGGCCACGTACTATACCAGAATCAAAGCGGCAGGCCACGTACTATACCAGAATCAAAGAGGCAGGCCACGTACTATACCAGAATCAAAGAGGTAGGCCACGTACTATACCAGAATCAAAGAGGTAGGCCACGTACTATACCAGAATCAAAGAGGTAGGCCACGTACTATACCAGAATCAAAGAGGCAGGCCACGTACTATACCAGAATCAAAGAGGCAGGCCACGTACTATACCAGAATCAAAGAGGTAGGCCACGTACTATACCAGAATCAAAGAGGTAGGCCACGTACTATACCAGAATCAAAGAGGTAGGCCACTTACTATACCAGAATCAAAGAGGTAGGCCACGTACTATACCAGAATCAAAGAGGTAGGCCACGTACTATACCAGAATCAAAGACGTAGGCCACGTACTATACCAGAATCAAAGAGGTAGGCCACGTACTATACCAGAATCAAAGAGGCAAGCCATGTACTATACCAGAATCAAAGAGGTAGGCCACGTACTATACCAGAATCAAAGAGGTAGGCCACGTACTATACCAGAATCAAAGAGGCAAGCCACGTACTATACCAGAATCAAAGAGGTAGGTCTCGTGCTATACCAGAATCAAAGAGGCAGGCCACATACTATACCGGCACCCACCAAAATATTCCTATAACTCTACATACATGCATAAAAAAATCATACATTCACATTATTTACATTGTACGGACTGTTGTCCAGATCTTTATTACCATTTTTCAGGACGTTTCGGCCGTTGTACGCTTCGGCCTTCTTCAGGTATTTGAAATTTCGAACCGAACTCTTTATTTTGTGCGTTGATTCTTTGACTTTTCGTAATTTCCAATGATCTTCTCTATCTATTGTTTCAACTTCATCGCATAGTGGGTGGCAATCCGCTTTCTCCCTTCATATGTGGTCAGCCACTCCAGATTTTTCTATTTCCCCCCGTGTTGCGGCCCCTTGCGACGTTCTTGTAGCCTTACCTTAAGGGGGCGGTCACACAGTTTCTCCTTTGTATTTCTTTCCACGTCTAAATATTTTAATGGCGTTCACGCAGTCCTTAGTCATGTTCTTCTCTATTGGCGGTCGTACTCGGGAGAAGGTATCTGCAAAGTATAGAACCACTTTTGAAAGTCGTCCCGATGTTATATAGACCACATGTCCTTTGTATTTTCTCCAATAATCCTTTTCATAGGGTAGACAGACCGAGGCTGTTTTCTAAGTGTTGTTATCTTCATGCACTCTTCCTTACACATTTGTTGGAGCTATTTATCATGTATCCGGGTAATTGTTACGTCGTAGGATACTGCTTATACCAACCGTTTCTTTAGGTCGCGGCTTATGACTTTTGCTCGATATTGCAAGCAGCAGATGATCACTTTCCTTACATTGTATGCGTGGTGGGAGTTGAAGTATTGTCTGGTGAATGTTGGCTTGCGATATACGGATGTCTTGAACCCATGCTCTGTTCGAGATATTAGCCAAGGCCTCCTCTATATTACCAGGCCTGTTCTATGATTAAAGTTGACTTGCTGACGTCACACTTAGTAGAGTTCTGTTTTATATACTACACGGCGTTCGTTAGCGTTTACTTATTTTCAGAACCAAATTGCAAAAATGGACCGAAAGTTCATTGTTTTTCGTTTCCAAAAAAATAAACATTTATTTGATAAATGGAAACATGCCATTAAAAGGGAGAATTTTACTACAAGTCCATTTAGCAAAGTGAGTAGTTAAAATTTTATCACCATTTATTTCAACAGTCGCTAAAATCAAAATTTGCTAAAAAATTAGTTTTGCCGTAGCACAAGACTGAAAGCACTTTGTCTATATGTTTTAAATTAATATAATAAAAGAAGATATTATTTTTATTTCTTTGAATAAAATTGAAATAGAAATTATCTTAAAAATATCTGAATTAAAAAAAATAAAATTTAAATATGGCTATTCTTTCGTAAGTTTTTTTTCGAAATGTTTTAAAACTTAAACTGAAACCAAAAAAGTTGTTAAACATTATATTTTCAAAAAATATTTGAGTTAATATTTTATTGATATTTTATTTAAGAAAATAATGTTTTCTTTTCAATGAAATGTTTAAAAAATTCTAAGAAAAAGAAAGTAAAAACTTACTTAACTTTTCTATACTTGCAACTTTATGAATCATTTTTAAACATAAAGAATATTCCTGAATTAATTTTTTTTTATTCTTTTTCTTGTATTAACAAAAACTACAAAATTTATTTTTTAGTCACTTTTAAAAGAATTTGTTTTATTTTTAAGGTTTTTTATTTGAAAACTCGGTGAAAGTATTTGTTACAAAAGTCAAGTCACCATTACCGTAAATTTAAACTTGAAAATGATGATTTAAACTTTGTTTAAACCTATTATTTCTGAATAAGTTTTGAATTTATTTGAAACATAAAGGCCTAAATCACACCACACTTGAATTTTAAAACCTAATTTTTAAAATATATAATTTTTAGAAAATATTTAGCACAAAATGAACACCCTCAAAAAATATTTTCCAAACATTTTTTCCTATTTTTGATAATTTGAAAGTTAATTATCGATATTAATCCATAGAAAAAAATTGGAAATAAAAAATTGGAAATAAAAAATTGGAAATAAAAAATTGGAAATAAAAAATTAGAATTTTAACTGAAGAATAATTATTTTATAGTTGGTTTAATCCTTAAAAAATTAATTAGTAAGTAAAACATTAACCAAAAAGGAGTTTTGCAAAAAAATCATTTTTTATAAACAGTTTAACATCATAAATAAAATAGAAACGTTAATTTTTACGTTTTTGTTTTTTCATTTTTTACTATTAAAATATTTTAAAAATGTAATTGGATTATCAAATATCCTAGAATGTTTTAAGTGTATCTTTTTTGAAAGGTAAAAATTTATCTTTTTATTTCATCCAGTAGGATTAACAATGGATTCAAAATATTTCAAAATATTATTTTAAAATTCGAACTTCGTTGTTTTTTAGCAGAATTTCCCTTGTGGGGGATTTGGTATTTGCTGGGTTGTATGCGCTTCCGTATTTTACGGGTCTGGCTCTCAGATTATTTCCCCCACAAATACAACACTCTGTTTTACAATCGCGCAAAGTGAAAGGAACAATTTACAACGGACATTAAACAACAAACAATTTATTACGTGAAAAATAAAATGGTACGTGGAAACAAAGAAAATACATGATGCGAAAATTGCCTTTGGGAAAGTAAAACTTGGCAAGAAGTTGAATTTGTTCAAAGATGTGTATAAGTTTACATTAGCAGAGTCCGTAAATAAGTTTTCCTACTTACATTTAGTTCATTGTCAGGTGGCGACAGCGTGTCGCGTTGCTGAATGAAAGTTCGCCAGTTTTTCCTTTTCAAAGTCATCGGAGCTAGGTCATGAACTTTTGGCGTGGAAGAAATGACTTGGCCGGACAAAGTATCGGTGGCATGCGTACTTAATGGCTAGCTTGGTGACTGACCTTTTTTTCTAACTGTGTGTATTATATACATTAATAGGGGATCAACGAATCTTCCTAACATTAGGGTGTGAAAACATTTACTGACCAATCAGATTTATTATTTTACTATTTTGTTTTGGGGCCTAAATATTTTTGTGTTAATTTACTTCCGATCCTATTTTTCTAGAATGTTCTTATTCTAAGTTTTTAGCTGATTGGTTGAGAAATATAAAAATGTAATCTAAATTCTACTGCCGTTTTGATCCAATTTTTCTAGAATGCTTTATTGTGATTTCCTGTTGCTTATTTTAATAGAAAAAAAAATATGTATCCCATACCCTAAAGACATTTGATATTATTAATAAATCTATTGGATTAAAAGTTCTCAAGACTTTTTTTAAAAAATCTATTTCAGATCTAGCTATCCTATCATTAATTCGTTCGATTCATAATTATTTATTGCTGTTATGCCGTTTTTAAAAAAATGGAAATGTTATAGTTGTAAAAGTTTAGTATCAGGAAGAGATGATATGCTACCTGATATAAACAGTTATTTTCAAGGAATTAATAGAGGTTCTCTGTTATATCCCAATGATGTAACAACAAATTTAGTACTATACAATTATATTGTTATTAATATACTTGTAAACAATCCTTCTTTTCTTCATTCAATGAATCAAAGAAAATTGTCTATGTACATAACATTGGATGTTTTGGCTAATGATGAACTTCTTTTTCATGTTGACTCATGTGGTGAAGGTCACAGCATTGAAAAAATGATTATCTGGAGCTCTTCTAATGCATTATTAAATAATTTTTGTAGCAAGGAAAATGATAATATTACTTGTAAGAAGTTAAGTAAAAAAAGAAAACTTCAAACATTGAACTGAATTTTGAGACATAAAAAACTTTTATAAGTTTGATTTTTAAAAAACAGTAACTTAAACTTATTTAGTTTGAATTAATTTGATTGAATTTAAATTGTTGCATTTTTTAATATTTTTAATTAATTTGCTTATTTATTGTTGCTTCTTGTTTGTTTCTAAATTCTAGTGGTTGCTTGATTGCTATATTTGAGTGATTCTGATTTAAAAATTCTTGCAATTAAAACAAAAATGATTGTGATTTTTCATAATTAAAAATATGCAAATTTAAGCAGTGTTTGTTAAATTTTTAGAATTTAGACGAATAAACGAAAAGTTTTGTCTTTAAAACTGTGTTTATTTACAAACACGACCGACAGTCAGTAGTCAACAATGATGTTTATATTTTCTTATTAATCATTGTTTTTCTTAATTTTAATTAAAATCAATAAAACCAGCATAAATCAAAACATGTGTCTTTCTTTTTTTTCTTGTTATATTTTAAAAAGTTTTAAAATCATTATTAAAAAAAAACAACTTTGTAATTATCAACATTGTCATGAAGCGAGAGACACGGCTGCTACGCTGATTCATGGCTCTACTACCATGACGCCACATTTCATCGCTTAGACCTTGGTAATATAGAGGAGGCCTTGGTTTGACTCTAAGTAGGTATAATTGTAGTTCTTAGTCTCAGCCATGATGCCATTTACTCAGAGGACTTATTTAGCCTTCAAAATTCAGTTTACGATAGCTACCTCCACTTTTCAGTATAAATTTTCGATACCTGATTTTAAAATGAAATTTTTAAAATAAATAAGTTATATTTTAGGTTTAAAATTAGTTTTAATTGAAAGTCAAGAGATTAAATTTAGTAATTCCAGTAAACAAAATACACTAGCGTGTTTTAAAGCGAAATTATATTGATTGGAATCTAAAATATTTCAGATTAAAAAAAAAATTTAAAAGTGCCGCCATTTTATTGATTGATGACAGATTTTTAAACAGTAGCCACATTCCTGTTTTAAAAATCTGGCAAAAATAAAATATACGTCGCTGACACGTTATTGAAGTCAATTTTTCAAGTTAAAACTTACCTTTATCTGTTTTCAAACAAAAGTACTTGCTTACTCTCTGAAATATTTGCTATAGCATTTTATTAGATAAGGTAATCCGATATACGCCGGCTATCTCAAGTGCCGAGTGACATAATGGCAACCGGAAGTTATAAACAAGGCTAAAGTAGGGAGGCCGGAGGCGACAAAATTATACGAATGTAAATTTTTTATGTAACGGAAGACAACCCTTTAATCACGTAACTTTGTAATGATAAATATCGCGTACGGCCAACCGTAAAAATGCACACAATTAAAATGTTTTGATTATTTTAAAAATCCAATGGCTCAATCATTTGTATTAAGCTTTTATATTTTCGATTAGTAATTGTAGTCTTCATGTATTAATTACATAACCTAGCCGGACAGGTTGAGGAAGAAATTTAACAATAATTTTAAACTTTTTATAAATAATTTTTAAATATAATTAAAAAATGAAAAAAAAAATGAAAATAATTCTTGTAAAAATTCATTATTCATTGAATTTTTTTTTTCTTTTCAGACTATGATACGCTTAATTTATATTGTTCATAAAAGCAATCAGAAGTTAATCCACATAGAAAATAGCATAATTATTGCATTTTTCGCAATTCGGACCAATTTTTTAGAAATTGGAGAAAAAAAAACTGTTGATTAGCATTCCCCAATGACTCCTGAATTTAATTATATTAGGCTTATTGTGGACAAAATTCGAATTTTAAGCATTTGTGGAAATTAATTGGTGGGGGGTAACATATGTAAAAAAAAATATATATATATTTTTACCAATATTTTATACAAAATAATTATTTCAACAGTGATTTCGGTTAATTAGGAATAAGTCCTGAAGTTTTCATCAAAATCCAACCACTATTTGATTTATACAAGAATTTCCAAATTAATGTGTCATTCACGGCCAAAAAAAGTGCATTGCGTAACAATTACGTTTGTTTAATTAATAAAATAGCGGCAATTTGGATATCGCGCTTACGTAATAAAAAAAAGACTTTCTACAACATTGTTACAACAATTTCGAACGTGTTAGAAATAATTAAAAAAAATTTAAAATATTTAAAAAATGCTTTGTTCTATCCTCTTAATGGTAATATAAACTTTTTGCCCATAGAACTTTGTTTTATTTAGTTTAGGACCTTTTCCCTTCTGACTATGCTGTTTTTTTTCAGCGATTTTGTGGAGGTACCTAGTTTACGACGAAAAAAACTTATTTGATATCGATACCAGGAAATCAAAATTTGACTTACATCCGTTCATTTTTCTTTCAGTCTACGGTTTCGCTTTAACTGGAAACAACTATTGCATTTTAGTCTTTCATGCCAACGTCCAGAGAGTCTGAGCTCCAGGACCATGGATTAGTTTTAAAGCTTTCATTACACCCGAGCAACGCCGGGCTATAATACTAGTTAAAATAAACTTAGAAACGAAGAAAATTAGAATGTCTACCTTCTGAAATAGCAATAAAAGCCGAAAATTTTCGTCGGTAATAAAGAAAGCATCCTAGATGTGTGTAGTTTATGACTAAATGTTGAGAACGTAACCAATTCATTGTGCTGGCTGGTGAACAGCACGTGACTTGAGTCTCACATATTTAACATTACATTTTATTTAACTCCTTCGCCCCTGGTCCGATACGTGGATCTTACATTCTAGTCTGCGATGTCTGATAGGCTCCCAAAAATTCTCTCTGGGGTTATTGTTCATATACTTGCATGTATACTATTCCTGTCCGCGATTACAAAACCGGATGCAGCTTTGACGTCACCCGACAGTTCACCTCAGGTCAACCAGCCTCGCGCTTCGCCTCGCTTGATGATCTAGTATGATACCGACTGCAAATTCTAACCTGGCGCAATTCTACAATAATGCTATGAATATAGTAAATGATAAATTGAATAGAATCAACGCGGAAACTGTTGCTAACAATCAGAAAGGGATAGCTGACATTTTGTGTTACAAATAAGCAAAGAAACATCAAGACAATGAGCAATGGTAAAACTATTTTTAAATTATTACACCCGAAATAAGGCGATAAATATCAGATATCTCTTTCTGATTGTTAGCAACAGTTTCCGCATTGGTTTTATTCACTTTGAAACTTTCTCATTTACTTAATCTTAGTGGCATTATTGCCTTGCTCGTGGTAACATTATTTTAAAAAAGTTAATAAAAACAATAAATTTTCGATTCTGAAAAATTTCGCGTCTTGAGGAAGATCTAAGAAACGCTAATCTAAAAAATGATCAACTGATAATTTCTCTCTATTTTTTTACGAGTGGAACGGTTTACTTAAATTCATTGTTCCATCTTTGCACGAAAGTATTTTGGAATAATGCTAAGCACAAATATAAATGACTAGCAGTATAGCCCGGCGTTGCTCGGGTGTAATGAAAGCTTTAAAACTAATCCGTGGTCCTGGAGCTCAGACTTTGGACGTTGAGACGAAAGACTAAAAAGCAATACTTGTTTCCAGTTAAAGCGAAACCGTAGACTGAAAGAAAAATAAATGGATGCAAGTCAAATTTTAATTCCCTAGTATCGATATCAAATAAGTTTTTTTCGTCGTAAACTGAATTTTGAAGGCTAAATAAGTCCTCTGAGTAAATGATATCATGGCTGAGACTAAGAACTACAATTATACCTACTTAGAGCCAAACTCGAAGCAAAAACTAAAATAAAAGGGCTGAAAAAAATACAGACATACAGGCAGATAAACAGACATACACACACACAAACATCTTGCCTTTTATATATATATATATATATATATATATATATATATATATATATTATCGATTTTCTGCACTATTGTAAGAACTGCAACCTTGAAACTTCTGAATATCGTTTCTTATGTCTTTGTCTATGAGTGTATCAATAAATTTAATTAAAATCGGACCACTCCTTCTATAACCCGATTTTTTCGAATATCGATTTTCAATAGTTATCGGGTGTACCTCGACACAAAACTTAGCTAAGAACACTCGCAGACGCTTATAGTACAACTGTGTAAATTTTCAAGAAAATCGGTTCAGCCGTTTCTGAGTCTATAAGTAACACACACACACAGACACACACACAGAGACAAAGTTCCATTTATAAATAAGATTAGATTTATTGGAAGTATCGCTTAATTATGTACAAAACTCGTCAAACTCTAATTTAAACAATTGAGGCATATGTACCGATGTTCCAGAAGTCATGGGATAAGTGCCTAGTATTTTGTAAGATCATTCCTCCTCTAACTTGGAGAAGTGCAACTTGACATAGCTTCCATTCTCCAAGTGGTCAAAATATATGGAGAGATGTCGAGACATGGCGTCTGGCCATCTGGCAAACAATTCTCTGATATTTGCAGATAAAAGACCACGTCCTATAAAGGATTGATTGCGTTCATATCGGGTAAAAGTAGTTTTTACTGCAAGTTTCCTGAATGCTCTTTCAACAAATTCTAAGCAACTTGGGCCGAATGATCTGGTGCCTTATCACATTAGAATAATAAATCATCGTTGGGGCGTGTAGAGTGCATACAGAGGTGGGCACGGTCATGAAGCAGTGTCGTGTAGAGATTTATACATAGACGTGTCAAAAGTTAGTCTGACATTGCACACAGGTTGTAAATAAGAACCCCATAATTTCAATTCTACTGATGTCAACTTATAGAGTTTACACGTTGACATGCCCAAAATCACGAGATAGGTGTCTTGTATCGTTTAGGGTTTTCTCTAGCCTGGCTTTGATTTCACAAATGATTGTAAGACTTCTGGAAAAATGTTAATTGTTGCAGTCTTGATAGCTGTCCACTGTCGGGGGATGATATTGCGAGTGAATAGATCGCTTCACCATGTCACATGAATATTTGATTGGACGACCTTGGGGCTTTCAAATCAATTATGGGCAATTCGACCCTAATAACACGTTGCTTTAACTTAATGGAATAACACATAAGGGTATGTGAAGTGCGTTGTGGTGCAATGGATATCGGCTCTGAATGAGAAATCGGAGAGCCGAGTTCGAATTCCAATTGAATTCGTTGCATTCACTTACGCGTAAATACCCTTGGGAAAGTTATTAGTCCGCTGCTTCTCTCTCCAGCTATGGGTTAAATAGCAGGATAGATTTGGTTCTGTAGCCTTGGTTGGTAACCAGTCTATAAAAATATAATGACAACCTACTTATCGCCCAAACGTGTATCACGTATGGAACTTAACTGACTGACTGAAGTTCGTGAATGGGCGTAAATGATCACGAAGCAGTACAACAATTTAGGTGGAATAGGAAGATTCTACTCCCATAAGCCATGGAAATGCAAGAACACTTGACCAACCGGATATATATCTGATACCTCACAAACTACGTCTCTAGCCACGATCATTAAGGAGTCGTGGTCGACTTCTGCGTTGTTCATTGTGGGTAGCAATGACTTCTACGAGGAAAGCATTATTACCCACCATGGACAGCGTGTATTTAAATGGATGTTAAATATCAGAACTGGGGTGTCATAATAAGGCAGGTTGATTTTTTTACTTTTACAACATTGCACTATGTGTGAAAGCTGTGCTTTAATCTGATACGTAGTGACACCAAAAGTTAAAGTCATAGCTTTTACCAATCTTTCAGCATTTAGTTTTAAAAATTGTTTAAAAAATGTGAGAAATACCGAATTTCCGCAGGTTTCGCTTACAAATTGCCTTCAACATTTTAATATTTCAAGAATAAATTCAAATAAAGTTGATATTTTCGTATTAGATACATTGAATGGAAAATATAACTAGAATTCTAATTATGAATCACCTTAAGCAAAATATCCAATTTTTACTGTATTCGATGAGTAAAAACTGTAAAAAAATTGTAAATGATTGCAAAAACGTTTACTCATTGAATTTACTTTGTTAGAATATGATCAATAATAACAAAACATAGTTAAAAAGGCATATAACACAATAATACGACATAAATTATAAAACAAAATGTTTCTAAATTTTCATTGTTTGTTGAAAGATCACATTAAAACTACTGCATTACATCAGAATATAGCTACGTTTTTCAGTATAATTTTCATTGGAAGTAAATGAAGGTCTTATTATATGGCAAAATTATATGTCCTTGTACGATGTATCTTGTTCATATACAATTTCTTAGGCTTCAGTAAATTATAAATTTTATAAAGCTGTGCTATAGGGCTTTCATTGATCACAGAAATGAAATGCCTACGCTGCGATTTTGAACCTAAACTTAATCTTTTAAACTAGTTTCCTCAAAAAAGTGTGTGTGGGAAGGAATTGTGCCATCATGTCAAACCCCGACTTCAAAATTGAGTGCAATACCACAGTTCCAAAATCGACCCCATCGTCTACACTTATGACTTGTCCGAATTCCGATAATTCGCATCGCCTTGTCATGAGCAACCTAACCGTTTTCACACTGACTCAACATATATCAGAGAACAACTGATATTGCAATGGAGATTTCCATCACAGGTGGCGCCACCTACTATTGCCTTTACATACTGCTAATTTATAACTTGGCACGTCAGTATATAAAGAAATAGACACCATGAATTGAAAATTAGTTTAAGCCCAAGTTCCCAGCGCCACATTTGTTAGAGAAAGAAGTGTTTTTGAAGTTTACTCAGTTCATTATTATTTGTACAATTAGTAATCATTAATACGTCGTTTAAAAGTATTAAAAATAGATATTAGGTAAAAACGTTCGACCGTACAACACACAGCTAACTCCTTCTACCAACACTAATACCCAATTTTAAAATCTATTAATTCAGACAAAAGCAAATCCTTTTTTTAAAGTGACGAATTATTTCTTTGGCCAAGACAATGGCAGAGAACAAATCATTTGCATGAAATAAAGTCAGTTAAAAAATAACGTGAAACTAAACGGAAAAGAAAGATTTATTCTTTCTTTCCCTTTTTTGGCAGACTGCACAAAGAACACGAACTTGTTTTTGGGGTAAGAGGTTTTCTCCTCACCCGTCACAGATACTAAGAAGTGAATTTATGAAATCGTTTTTTTTTTTTAATTGTATCACCCCGAGCAAGGCGGTAACGCCACTGATGTGCAGGGGGCTACGTAATAGTGAAAAGATTGGAAAAGAGAAAGCCGGAGACCACATCCTAAACAGGGAACAAGGGATGAGCCTCTTAACCTTTTCAATAGACGTGGGTGGAGTGTGAACCGGGCGATAGATAGATCTTTTTTTTTTTTAGATTAAATATTGGTCAGCAAAAAAAGTGTGAATATTCTTTTTCGGGTTCATCCATTTTATGAAAAATATTATGTTGCCTGGTGCCAATGAAACCAATTAACCGGATCGAGGTCACCGTTTTGTGAATATATTATTGTGTTATATATCGGTTGTGTTTTGCCAAATAAGTGGTTCATTGAATCACCGTAGAGAATTGTATCGTCGATCTGTGTGTTAGGAATTTTGGTATGTAGAACAATATTTAAGAAAATGTTAATATTAGTATTGATTAATATTGTCAATATTCATTAGTCAAGTTGGATGTGCTAGATTTAACGCTAAGTCGGACTCCAGACAATAGTTAAGATGTCTTCAGCAGCGTTTGGGGTTGGACGGAAAATATTTATGGTATTCTGCTTCGTTTTATCTATTTATTTATTTGTTTTTGCTTTTTCAGCTATTTGGCTGCGTCGATCCAATCTGTTTTTCATTTGAATTAGGGTCTTGAAAAATGAAGACATTCTCTTCAAATAAACATCGGTTAATGTTAAAAATGATGTCAGTTGCTTACAAGCGAACATTGGTCAGTAGTTAAAATGTGGACATTCGAGACAACCAAACATTGGACAAAGGAACATTGAACAATGTTTAGAACTTGATTAAGACCAGATAGCTATTGTTTAAAAATTGGATTTATGAGCGAATCAAAAACGAATGAAAATATGGACAAATACCGGAAGATTACAATGAGCAACTGGCTCGGTTGAACGGAAAATAAAATACTTTTTCATGAGCAACTAGTCAACTGATGATTTTATTTCTTTTCTTCGTGTTTTATTTTCAATTTTTCTTCAGCACAGAAACAGTATAGCATTACTGATCTCTCTCTCTCTCTCTCTCTCTCTCTCTCTCTCTCTCTCTCTCATGTGCTGTATCCCTTTAGGTCATGGATGTTTATAGTTTTCCATAACCTCCTTTTCTTTATAGTCCTGAGCAGCGTTTACCCTTTACCAAGGCTACCGACCTACATTCCGCCATAAAGCTCTTCAGGTAGGTCGTCTACTACTTTCCTACGTTTCTCTTACCCTCGATAAGCCATGTGAGTGTCCAATTCTCCTAGCCCTACTTCCTCAATGTGTTCAAGAAATTTCTGCTGACTGTTTCTGATTTGGAGTATTTGTTCTTTTGTGTGTGTGTGTGTGTGTGTGTGTGTGTGTGTGTGTGTGTGTGTGTGTGTGTGTGTGTGTGTGTGTGTGTGTTCCTTAATATTTCATAGTTGCTTAGTCGCTCCGTTCATGGAAAGTTCAGTATTCTTCTGTAGAACCTCATTTTTTCTACCTCCATAATTTTTATCCAGCATTCGCTGTCATGTCAGTAGATTGATATTACATAAAACAATTCAGCACCCTTTTCTTTGTTTCTAACAGAATTTTAATGTTTCTTAATACTTTGCTTAGCTTTTGAATAGTATCTTTTACTATTTGTATCATTTACACATTCGCATTTCGCTGTCACATTCTCATACTCTATCAAAAATCTTGTGTACTTATCTAATTTTGACATCTTCAATTCGTAGTTGGCACATTGGCTGCTCATTTCGTTGACAACCATACATTCTGCCTTCTTACATTTCATGGTTTGTTCATTAGAACACAAATCAATATGTCTATTTTGTAGGAAGGGAATTTCCTGAGAATTTCCAAATCCAGCTCAGATACAGTCACTTTCTCACCGGCACAATGTGGCTTCCCTGTGTCTCTTCGACAAATAATTTCACGGCTTCTGCTCAGATGAACTTAGCTCACTGGTGTCCTCTATATATGAATTTACTCGAACCACAAGATTAATCCCACCTTTTTACTGTAAAACCAATGAAATGTAAACGCAAATTCTACTCCATCAGCTTCTTTTCTCGCACTTCCCGCCTGTAAAATTTTCTTCCATTTATTTGCTTCCCCGACAGCTACAATCTCCAAGAATTTAAATGTAAAGTCAATAGTCATCTCCTGTCTCACTAATCTGCATCCTCTCTCTTGTGCTCCTTTCTCCGTCCACTCTCATCAGTATACTCATCTTTCTTCCTGACACCCCCTATAACCTGTCACTCTTTCTCATAACATTCCTTCTATGTAATCCCCTGCACAACAATGGCAATAAAATGCCTTGCTTCGGGCGAAACGTTTATAAAAAAAAAGATTTACGTCTTTGTTTCTGTTTTAATGGCTTACGGCCATATGACGTTGAAGCACCGGTTCTCGTGCGATCATCGAAGTTAAGCAACGTCGAACCTGGTCAATACGTAAGATTGGTGAACGCTTGAGAACAACAGGTGCTATAAGCTTGGATGTGCGGGTGGTGTAATGGATAACGGCTTCGAATTGAAAATCGGAGATCTGAGTTCCAATTCCAGTCGGGTTCGTTATATTCACTTACGCGTAAATACCTTTGGGATAGGTATGAATCTATCTCTATTCATTTAGCTATAGTTGATTTCCTAAGCGCCGAAGGTATGGGGTACCCAGTGAGAATCGAACTCACTACTCAGTTGTAATAGGTTCTAGCGAGACAAGATTGTTAACCATTACACCACGTCGGGGTGCCCTAATTTATTCAGCTATAGGATAATTTGTAGAACTTGCATCAGTAAAATTTTTCTACTTCTTTTTCTTCTATGTACCTTATCCTTTCAGGACGTAGGCGATCATGGCTCTCCACGTCTCACTATCCCTGGTGGCTATGTTTTCTGCTGTTACTCCACGCAACCCCGTTCCGTCATCCACCTGATCATGCCCTTCAAATATGTTATCCGATGCCTTTCTCTGTCTCTTTTACCTTCTATCTGGCCTGTCAGTATCAGGTTCTCCAAGCCCTCTTTCCTTATTGCATGTCCCAGAAACTTCAGTTGTCTCTTCCTGATGCTCACTATTAATTTTCTTTTCGTTGCCATTCTTTCCATAACCTCATCATTGCTCACATGCTCGGTCCATGATATCCGCAGCATCCTTCTGTAAAAACCACATTTTCCGCTGCTTCAAGTTTTTTCCACATCTTTGATGGTATTGTCCAGCATTCACTGCCGTATTGAAGAACTGACATCACATAGCAATCCAGCACTCTTTTCTTTGTTTCTAGTGAAATTTTTCTCTGTCTTACTCGCATTTTGGAACGTATCATTCGCCATGCCAATTCGCCTTCGGATCTCTGTGTCACACTTTCCATCTCCTGTTAGGACACTTCCTAGATATATGAAATTTTCTATTTGCTTGATTTTAGTATCCCCTACCTGTATTTGACATTTTAGGTTGCTCTTTTTTCCTGATGACCATGCATTTAGTTTTATTGCTGTTTATTTGTAGTCCTGTTTTGTCACTCTCCTCAGCTACCTTCTGTAGGAGGTCTTGTAGTTTTTTTTCGTGTCTGCAATCAGCACTGTATCATCTTTTATTATTTCCCCCAGAATTCTTATAAACTAAAAGCATTTTCAGTCTTTAAATAACCTGTAAAAGTTTGATAATCTGTAAAAAAAACAAAAAACATATCAATGAAACAATCGATTCTGATTTAAAATTGATTCCTATTTTTTACTATAAGTGACCAAAGAATGCTATAAATTTTAAAGCACATTTTTAAAAATTTGGTTTGTTGTATTCTTGAGGGTCACATAAAATCATCAGGCGGGTCGCATACAGTACACGGGCTGTAGTTTCCCTAACCCCTCATTTCAATATTTATTAGATATCATCAAGCGGGGATCACAGCTGCAACAGGTTTTTTGTTGCTCATGTCCGAGTGGATCGGTAATCATAGAGAATGGATTTCGAAGCTTTCAACCATTCGTTCCTCCATCTGGTGTTGTCACATGCTAGTGATGAGATATCTTTGTTAAAATATTTAAGGAATAGGCAAAGCTGAGGGAGAAGTAGATTCACGCCTTTCTTAGATCATAAACTGTCTTCGAATTAATTTTATGCAGTTAACTACGAAATTGATCTTGATTATAAGGCTGACGAGCTGTCTACTAATGCGAAATACCAATTGACGATGTCAATAGAAGCAAATATAGAATTTTAAATACCTGGGAAATATTTTAACAGAAGATGGAAAATGTGACACCGAAATCCAAAGATGAATTAGAATAGCAAATGTGCTTTCCAAATACCAAGCAAAACAAAAAGAAACAGGAAAAGAATTAAACAAACAAAGAAAATAGGGTTGAACTTATGCAATATTAATCCTCCTATTTGGCAATAAATACTGGACAAACTCCCCACAGATAAAGCGAGAACTGGAAAAACCAAAAATGTGCTTTTTTTTTTAATCATTTCATTCCAAGCAAGGTAGTACCGCCACTAATGCTCAGGAGAGAGTAAAAGATAAGAGGAGAGTGAAGAGAAAGACGAACGAATAGCAGGGGGTGTCAGAGAAAGGGCAAGAACAGGAGGAAAACACAGTTGCGAAGACAGAGAGAAAGGAAAAGAACAAGATATACGAGGTGATGTAGAAAGGACTGGAGTCAGGTGGATAGGAGATGGGAATTGACATTGTATTTAAATTCCTGGAGGTTGTAGCCGTCAGAAAAGCAAGTATAAGTAAGGGAGTTCCACAGGCGGGAAGTGCGAGGAAAAAATCTGTGAAGTAGAATTGTCGGCTGCATTTGGTTGATCTAACTGTGGGACTTTGCTTCCAGTCTGGTTGCACGAGTAAATTCTTGAGGAGAGAGCACCAGTGACCTAAGTTCGTCGGAGCAGAAGCCATGAAAAATATTTGTAGAAGAGACAGAGGGAAGCCACGCCCTGTCGGTGAGAAAGTGACTGAAGTCGAGCTGCCAAGTAGAGACCAACCACATTACAGATTCTCCTTTGGAGCCTGTCAAGAACCCTGAGATGAACAGTAGAGGCACCTGACCAAATATGACAACAGTATTCTATGCACGGTCGGGTGGTTGATTTGTATATGTGCAAGATGGATTCAGGTGGAAAAAAAACAAACTTCCTGGCTCTACACAGTGACCCAACCTTCCTGGCAGTAGATTTAACTATTGACTCAATGTAATGATTCCACTTGAAGTCGGAAGATGGGGTAAGGCCGAGGAGGCTTTCAGGGAGACTCGCTTGGTCCATGCTTATGGGGGGCAAGAGAGATTGCCTGCCTGTGATGGTTGACAGATAGCAGTTTCGTTTTAGAAGCATTAAAATTTACAAGCCACCTCTTACCCCAGTCCACCACTTAGTGGATATCCTTTTCAAGATCAGCAGCGAGGATATGTTTGTCCGCCTCGCCAGATTTCTTACTTATGTGGGAGTAAATGGTGATGTCATCTGCGTAGATGCCAACTTGAGATTCGATCACGTCTGGGAGGATCATTTATGAAGATTAGATAGAGTCCTGTGCTGAGATTGCCATGGACAGAACCCGGCAAACGAACAATTGTTATAGAAAATGGAAACAAAACGTCAGATTCAGAAATGAATTGGGAAACGTTTGAGACAGATAATGAGGAAGGAGGGCTTGGAGAATTTGATACTCATATGAGATAGAACGAAAGAGGGAAGGCAGCGAACCATCTATCAGACAAATGTGTGTGAATGAATGGAGAAATGTGGGCACCGACAAAGTAAAACGCTGTGGAGAGCCATAATCACCTATATCCTGAAATAAAAACTGGCTTACAGAAGAAGAACTACGAAGCCAATTCTACTTTAGCTGGTTATTTACACTTGTTTTCTTTCCTTTTCTTTTATTGGTGGCAATAAAAAGTAACATTGAACGCTGAATATAGAATCTCTAAAATTGTTTTTTCTATATTATTTTTTTCAGTAAAAATCATTTCGTTTTATTTCCTATGAAATATAGTGCATTATCTTCGTTTCATTAAATATCATATATAATACTAAATATATATAATATATATTAATATAAATATATATTAAATATAACTATATTTCCTATGAAATATAGTGCATTATCTTCGTTTCATTAAATATCATATCTAATATTAAATATATATAATATATATTAATATAAATATATATTAAATATAACTATATTTCCTATGAAATATAGTGCATTATCTTCGTTTCATTAAATATCATATATAATATTAAATATATATAATATATATTAATATAAATATATATTAAATATAACTATATTTCCTATGAAATATAGTGCATTATCTTCGTTTCATTAAATATCATATATAATATTAAATATATATAATATATATTAATATAAATATATATTAAATATAACTATATTTCCTATGAAATATAGTGCATTATCTTCGTTTCATTAAATATCATATATTTCCTATGAAATATAATGCATTGTCTTCGTTTCATTAAATATCACATATAATATTATATATATATAATATATAATATATATTAATATATATTAATATAAATAAATATTAAATATAACTATATTTCCTATGAAATATAGTGCATTATCTTCGTTTGATTAAATATCATATATAATATTAAATATATATAATATATATTAATATAAATATATATTAAATATAACTATATTTCCTATGAAATATAGTGCATTATCTTCGTTTCATTAAATATCATATATAATACTAAATATATATAATATATATTAATATAAATATATATTAAATATAACTATATTTCCTATGAAATATAGTGCATTATCTTCGTTTCATTAAATATCATATCTAATATTAAATATATATAATATATATTAATATAAATATATATTAAATATAACTATATTTCCTATGAAATATAGTGCATTATCTTCGTTTCATTAAATATCATATATAATATTAAATATATATAATATATATTAATATAAATATATATTAAATATAACTATATTTCCTATGAAATATAGTGCATTATCTTCGTTTCATTAAATATCATATATAATATTAAATATATATAATATATATTAATATAAATATATATTAAATATAACTAGATTTCCTATGAAATATAGTGCATTGTCTTCGTTTCATTAAATATCATATATTTCCTATGAAATATAATGCATTGTCTTCGTTTCATTAAATATCACATATAATATTATATATATATAATATATAATATATATTAATATATATTAATATAAATAAATATTAAATATAACTATATTTCCTATGAAATATAGTGCATTGTCTTCGTTTCATTAAATATCATATATTTCCTATGAAATATTGTGCATTGTCTTCGTTTCATTAAATATCATATATTTCCTATGAAATATAATGCATTGTCTTCGTTTCATTAAATATCACATATAATATTATATATATATAATATATAATATATATTAATATATATTAATATAAACATATATTAAATATAACTATTTCCTATGAAATATAGTGCATTGTCTTCGTTTCATTAAATATCATATATTTCCTATGAAATATTAAATTAAATATCACTATATTAAATATCTATTAGATATCACTATTTAATTTAATATGTATATATATTTAATATATATTTAATATATATTAATATATATTAATATATAATATTATATATATATATATATATATATATATATATATATATATATATATATATAATATATATATAAATTATCTATTAAATATCAGTATTAAATATCACTATTTAATATATCTATTAAATATCACTATATTTCCTATGAAATATAGTGCATTGTCTTCGTTTCATTAAATATCATATATTTCCTATGAAATATTAAATTAAATATCACTATATTAAATATCTATTAGATATCACTATTTAATATATGTATATATATATATATATTTATATATATATATATATAATATATATATATATATATATATATATATATATATATATATATATATAATATATATTAATATAAATATATATTAAATATCTATTAAATATCAGTATTAAATATCACTATTTAATATATCTATTAAATATCACTATATTTCCTATGAAATATAGTGCATTGTCTTCGTTTCATTAAATATCATATATTTCCTATGAAATATTAAATTAAATATCACTATATTAAATATCTATTAGATATCACTATTTAATATATGTATATATATTTAATATATATTTAATATATATTAATATATAGTAATATATATATATATATATATATATATATATATATATATATATATACATATATAATATATATTAATATAAATATATATTAAATATCTATTAAATATCAGTATTAAATATCACTATTTAATATATCTATTAAATATCACTATATTTCCTATGAAATATAGTGCATTGTCTTCGTTTCATTAAATATCATACAAGAAAGTGTAAAAAAAAAAAACTCGACACGACGGCAACACCGTTCGAACCTGAGAATTCGTCAGCACTTTTCCAAAATTTGGATACTTACAGAAGAACTATGAATCACACCCAACAGCAATTACTCCAACCACGCCTACACAGGAAAGAGCAAAACGCGATATTTGTTTACTTGGCCCTTAGTTTCAGAAGAATGCAGGAACTTCCGCCGCTGCCGTCTTCACGTTCACCGAAGACAACACGTGTATCAACAGGTGAAGTGAAGAGACGTAGACACCAGAAGAAGTGGGTTTGCCAGGCAAATATTTTGCGTCAAGATAATGTTTATTGCTTCTGACTCTGCTAACAAAACGTAAAAGGCTGCAGAGAGATCTTGGCGTAGCTGATAAAAATGTTGCTACGAAGTAAACCAGAATCGAAAAAACTCAAATTGAGACTTCATATACCTGATTCCTTTCCTGGCCGTTTCAGTACAGAGTAATGGTTAACGATCTAGTAGGGTTGATCATTGAGTTCCAACCGTACTGAATGACACTTCCAAAATTGTACCCAAACTAAACTAATTTTTTATAAGTGTATTATTTGTGCGTTGTGGTGCAGTGAATATCGGTTTGGAACGAGAAATCGGTGAACCGAGTTCAAATGCCAGTTGAATTCGTCGCATTCACTTACGCGCAAATACCCTGGAGAAAGGTATTAATTCCATCTCTTCCCTCCAGCTATAGGTCAAATAACAGGACATATTGGGTTCTATAGCCTTGGTTGGCAACCAGTCTACCGCAGAATAAAATGGCAACCTACTGCGGAAAAATTATTCTGTCCAGTCAGTCATGTCTCTTTCGAGACATGATTGCCCAAGCGTGTATCACGTATCGCACTTAACTGACTGACTGAATAGTTGAAAAAACAATTAAAGCTTCTACTGGACATAAAGTTGGGGATCGGTTTTCTATTGTCATGAAGTAATAAACTGATCCCCCACTAATTACAACTTATTAATATAAAAATATAATACATCAGTCTACTGCAGAAAGTAACGGCAACCTACTGCGGAAAAAAATCATGTCTCTTTCGAGACATGATTACCCAAGCGTGTATCACGTATGGCACTTAACTGTCTGATATTACTCATATATAGCAATTCTTTTATTAATGATTGCACAATGTTTATAATTGTTTTTAAAAAAATCCTTTTTTTTGCTGCATCTGTTTCATAAGCATATTTCCGGATCGTAACGAAAGACTTGGGGAAATCGAAACATGTGATTTTTTTGTTGTTTCCACTTAATTTTTTCTTTTTTTTATAATCATTTCACCCCAAGCAAGGCAGAAATACCACTGGTGCGAAGTGGGTTTCAGCGAGAGAATAAAAATGGCGCAGGGGATGTCGAATAAAAGATAAGGGATGGGAATCAAGGAGATAAAACATGACAATTAACTTTTTTTTTATATTTTGGAGATTGTAGCTATCAGGGAAGCAAACAAACAAGAAGTGCGAGAAAAGAATCTGTTAGAGTAGAAGAGAGGGTTACATTTAACTAGTTCAATGGTAAAAGGGTGGGACCTTAATGCCAATCTCGTAGCACGATAAATACTTGTGTTCCACGTACCAAGGTAATCAGAGTAGTTGCCATGAAAATACTTGTAGAAAAGACAAAGGGCAGTCACGTCCCGTCGGTGAAAAAATGAACGAAGGCTTAAACGAAAACTAAATGAAAGACAGTTATCAGAAAAAAAAAAAAAAAAAAAAAAAGAAATAAAAAAACCTCTTAGCGGGATATGAGCTGTGGTTGATAAAACTTTTTTTTTTTAATTTCCTGGAAATATGTTTTTTTTCTTTTTTAATCGTTTCACCCCAAGCAAGGCATTCCACTGCCACTATCGCTGGGGGTTACATAGGGAAATGTGGTGAGAAAGAGTGGTTAGATATGGGAAATGTCAGAAGGAGGTTGATAGACGGGTAAGGATGTAGATGGGAAGAGTGCTTGAGAGAATGGATGCGAGTTAGTGTGTTAGGAAGGGGGTGTCTATGATCTTATTAGGGATTTTGTTGAGCAATATAATTGATTTCTGTTGTATATACATTTCTTTCAGGTGACCTCAGGTCAAAAGTGGCATCATATTTTCCATTGGATATTTTTGAAAATGAAAATGAAACTAAAATAATCTAAGAACCAACACATCTTATATTGACAAAGTACATTGTAAGGCGTGAGCATTTATTCATATGAAGAATTTCCTGTATTTTTTTAAGGCTTGAACTATCAGGAATCACTTCAATGAATCTAATAGAACATTTTTTCCAAACAAACCAAGATGTCTTCATATGACACATTTTTTAGATTTCTACTTCAAGATCCTTGTATTTTGATAGATTTTTTGAAAAATCTTCAAAAATACATTACAATCTGCAGGAACGACCATATCGACAAAGAAGCACATTCTGTTTTTGTGATCATTGCTGGGCGATGCGCTTCGATTATTCTGTCTGTGTGTATTGTAAAGTCCTTTCAAATTATTATTATTATTATTATTATTATTATTATTATTATTATTATTTCCTTTTGACTTCTGTTGTGTAGACATTTTCTTTCGGGTCCCAACCAGAGACCTAAGGTCAGAAATGCCTCATGACATTTACCACACATCTTTCATAGATAAAGCACTTCGTAATGTGTGAGAAGTCAATGTGTATTGTAAAATCCCATAAAACTATTAAAGGTGCCATTTCTGTAACTGGGTCTGGGTTATGTCCATACCGGTTTATTGCAGTTTCCTTCCCGTAAAAGTGGCATATTTTCCAGTGGAGATATTGGTCAACACTGTCATGCCGAATTTTATACTAAGCGGGTGCGAACACTGAAACCTGGTAAACGATAGACAATTCTTTACAGATGTTAATTCATTTAGGATCTGCATTTCAGGTTAACACAATTTTTCAGTATGGGTTCTTGGTAAATTCTAGTTAGTAAGCATTGGTCCTGTGCAGCAAGAATAAAACCTTTCTGATTCAGCTTCTAACCCTGCGCTACGTAACCACTAATGGGTACTGGGTTTGTCTATATCAGCTTGTTTGGTATGGGAAGATTATTGACCCTGAAGAGGTCAATAATCTTCCCATACCAAACATCGTTTCTGAATTTGGTGCATTTGATTTTGATTTCTTTTTTAGTTTTTTTAGCAGTTTGTGTAATATGGCTTCTTTGTACTTCTTCACCCAATTGAAATTAGCGTTTGAATTTGTTACCTTCCGTTATTACTGAATAAAGTTTCTTTTTTCTTTCATATTCTTTGATTTCATATTCTTTGATTATTATTATTATTATTATAGTAATTATTATTATTATGTTGTTTGTTTATATTTCTGAGATGAGGTAGTATTTACAGTATTTACATTATTCGGACTATTGTCCTCATCTTGGTTGCCATTTGTACGACGTTTAATAATAGATCATTCTATTTGTCTATATTTCTGAGATGAGGTAGTATTTACAGTATTTACATTATTCGGACTATTGTCCTCATCTTGGTTGCCATTTGTACGACGTTTAATAATAGATCATTCTATTTGTCTATATTTCTGAGATGAGGTAGTATTTACAGTATTTACATTATTCTGTCTATTGTCCTCATCTTTGTTGCCATTTGTACGACGTTCAATAATAGATCATTCTATTTGTCTATATTTTTGAGATGAGGTAGTATTTACATTATTCGGACTATTGTCCTCATCTTTGCTGCCATTTGTACGACGTTCAATAATAGATCATTCTATTTGTCTATATTTCTGAGATGAGGTAGTATTTACAGTATTTACATTATTCGGACTATTGTCCTCATCTTGGTTGCCATTTGTACGACGTTTAATAATAGATCATTCTATTTGTCTATATTTCTGAGATGAGGTAGTATTTACAGTATTTACATTATTCGGGCTATTGTCCTCATCTTTGTTGCCATTTGTACGACGTTTAATAATAGATCATTCTATTTGTCTATATTTCTGAGATGAGGTAGTATTTACAGTATTTACATTATTCGGACTATTGTCCTCATCTTGGTTGCCATTTGTACGACGTTTAATAATAGATCATTCTATTTGTCTATATTTCTGAGATGAGGTAGTATTTACAGTATTTACATTATTCGGACTATTGTCCTCATCTTGGTTGCCATTTGTACGACGTTTAATAATAGATCATTCTATTTGTCTATATTTCTGAGATGAGGTAGTATTTACAGTATTTACATTATTCGGACTATTGTCCTCATCTTGGTTGCCATTTGTACGACGTTTAATAATAGATCATTCTATTTGTCTATATTTCTGAGATGAGGTAGTATTTACAGTATTTACATTATTCGGACTATTGTCCTCATCTTGGTTGCCATTTGTACGACGTTTAATAATAGATCATTCTATTTGTCTATATTTCTGAGATGAGGTAGTATTTACAGTATTTACATTATTCTGTCTATTGTCCTCATCTTTGTTGCCATTTGTACGACGTTCAATAATAGATCGTTCTATTTGTCTATATTTTTGAGATGAGGTAGTATTTACATTATTCGGACTATTGTCCTCATCTTTGCTGCCATTTGTACGGCAGTTCAATAATAGATCATTCTATTTGTCTATATTTCTGAGATGAGGTAGTATTTACGGTATTTACATTATTCGGACTATTGTCCTCATCTTGGTTGCCATTTGTACGACGTTTAATAATAGATCATTCTATTTGTCTATATTTCTGAGATGAGGTAGTATTCACAGTATTTACATTATTCGGGCTATTGTCCTCATCTTTATTGCCATTTGTACGACATTTAATAATAGATCATTCTATTTGTCTATATTTCTGAGATGAGGTAGTATTTACAGTATTTACATTATTCGGACTATTGTCCTCATCTTGGTTGCCATTTGTACGACGTTTAATAATAGATCATTCTATTTGTCTATATTTTCTGAGATGAGGTAGTATTTACAGTATTTACATTATTCGGACTATTGTCCTCATCTTGGTTGCCATTTGTACGACGTTTAATAATAGATCATTCCTATTTGTCTATATTTCTGAGATGAGGTAGTATTTGCAGTATTTACATTATTCGGACTATTGTCCTCATCTTGGTTGCCATTTGTACGACGTTTAATAATAGATCATTCTGGCCCAATCTATATTTCTGAGATGAGGTAGTATTTACAGTATTTACATTATTCGGACTATTGTCCTCATCTTTGTTGCCATTTGTACGACGTTTAATAATAGATCATTCTATTTGTCTATAATTTCTGAGATGAGGTAGTATTTACAGTATTTACATTATTCGGACTATTGTCCTCATCTTGGTTGCCATTTGTACGACGTTTAATAATAGATCATTCTATTTGTCTATATTTCTGAGATGAGGTAGTATTTACAGTATTTACATTATTCGGACTATTGTCCTCATCTTGGTTGCCATTTGTACGACGTTTAATAATAGATCATTCTATTTGTCTATATTTCTGAGATGAGGTAGTATTTACAGTATTTACAGCATTCGGACTATTGTCCTCATCTTTGTTGCCATTTGTACGACGTTTAATAATGGATGTTCTATTTGTCTATATTTCTGAGATGAGGTAGTATTTACAGTATTTGTATTCGGACTATTGTCCTCATCTTGGTTGCCATTTGTACGACGTTTAATAATAGATCCCATTCTATTTGTCTATATTTCTGAGATGAGGTAGTATTTACAGTATTTACATTATTCGGGCTATTGTCCTCATCTTTGCTGCCATTTGTACGACGTTCAATAATAGATCATTCTATTTGTCTATATTTTGAGATGAGGTAGTATTTACAGTATTTACATTATTCGGACTATTGTCCTCATCTTTACTGCCATTTGTACGACGTTCAATAATAGATCCCATTCCTATTTGTCTATATTTTTGAGATGAGGTAGTATTTACAGTATTTACATTATTCGGGCTATTGTCCTCATCTTTGTTTGCCATTTGTACGACGTTTAATAATAGATCATTCTATTTGTCTATATTTTTGAGATGAGGTAGTATTTACAGTATTTACATTATTCGGACTATTGTCCTCATCTTTGCTGCCATTTGTACGACGTTCAATAATAGATCATTCTATTTGTCTATATTTTTGAGATGAGGTAGTATTTACAGTATTTACATTATTCGGGCTATTGTCCTCATCTTTGTTGCCATTTGTACGACGTTTAATAATAGATCATTCTATTTGTCTATATTTTTGAGATGAGGTAGTATTTACATTATTCGGACTATTGTCCTCATCTTTGCTGCCATTTGTACGACGTTCAATAATAGATCATTCTATTTGTCTATATTTCTGAGATGAGGTAGTATTTACAGTATTTACATTATTCGGACTATTGTCCTCATCTTTGCTGCCATTTGTACGACGTTCAATAATAGATCATTCTATTTGTCTATATTTTTGAGATGAGGTAGTATTTACAGTATTTACATTATTCTGCTCGGAGTGTATTGGGGCTATTGTCCTCATCTTTGTTGCCATTTGTACGACGTTTAATAATAGATCATTCTATTTGTCTATATTTTTGAGATGAGGTAGTATTTACATTATTCGGACTATTGTCCTCATCTTTACCATTTGTACGACGTTCAATAATAGGTAATTCTATTTGTCTATATTTCTGAGATGAGGTAGTATTTACAGTATTTACATTATTCGGACTATTGTCCTCATCTTGGTTACCATTTGTACGACGTTTAGCCATGGGTGTTCTATTTGTCTATATTTCTGAGATGAGGTAGTATTTACAGTATTTACATTATTCGGGCTATTGTCTTCATCTTTGCTGCCATTTGTACGACGTTCAATAATAGATAATTCTATTTGTCTATATTTCTGAGATGAGGTAGTATTTACAATATTTACATTATTCGGACTATTGTCCTCATCTTGGTTGCCATTTGTACGACGTTTAATAATAGATCATTCTATTTGTCTATATTTCTGAGATGAGGTAGTATTTACAGTATTTACATTATTCGGACTATTGTCCTCATCTTGGTTGCCATTTGTACGACGTTTAATAATAGATCATTCTATTTGTCTATATTTCTGAGATGAGGTAGTATTTTTACAGTATTTACATTATTCGGGCTATTGTCCTCATCTTTGCTGCCATTTGTACGACGTTCAATAATAGATGGTGTCTATATTTCTGGGGCGGTGGTATTTACAGTATTTACATTATTCGGACTATTGTCCTCATCTTGGTTGCCATTTGTACGACGTTTAATAATAGATCATTCTATTTGTCTATATTTCTGAGATGAGGTAGTATTTACAGTATTTACATTATTCGGACTATTGTCCTCATCTTGGTTGCCATTTGTACGACGTTTAATAATAATAGATCATTCTATTTGTCTATATTTCTGAGATAGGGTAGTATTTACAGTATTTACATTATTCGGGCTATTGTCCTCATCTTTGCTGCCATTTGTACGACGTTCAATAATAGATAATTCTATTTGTCTATATTTCTGAGATGAGGTAGTATTTACAGTATTTACATTATTCGGACTATTGTCCTCATCTTGGTTGCCATTTGTACGACGTTCAATAATAGATAATTCTATTTGTCTATATTTCTGAGATGAGGTAGTATTTACAGTATTTACATTATTCGGGCTATTGTCCTCATCTTTGTTGCCATTTGTACGACGTTTAATAATAGATCATTCTATTTGTCTATATTTCTGAGATGAGGTAGTATTTACAGTATTTACATTATTCGGACTATTGTCCTCATCTTGGTTGCCATTTGTACGACGTTTAATAATAGATCATTCTATTTGTCTATATTTCTGAGATGAGGTAGTATTTACAGTATTTACATTATTCGGACTATTGTCCTCATCTTGGTTGCCATTTGTACGACGTTTAATAATAGATCATTCTATTTGTCTATATTTCTGAGATGAGGTAGTATTTACAGTATTTACATTATTCGGACTATTGTCCTCATCTTGGTTGCCATTTGTACGACGTTTAATAATAGATCATTCTATTTGTCTATATTTCTGAGATGAGGTAGTATTTACAGTATTTACATTATTCGGACTATTGTCCTCATCTTGGTTGCCATTTGTACGACGTTTAATAATAGATCATTCTATTTGTCTATATTTCTGAGATGAGGTAGTATTTACAGTATTTACATTATTCGGACTATTGTCCTCATCTTTGTTGCTATTGGTACTACGTTTAATAATATATCATTCTATTTGTCTATATATCTGACATGAGGTAGTATTTACATTATTCGGACTATTGTCCTCATCTTTGTTGCCATTTGTACGACGTTTAATAATAGATCATTCTATTTGTCTATATTTTTGAGATGAGGTAGTATTTACATTATTCGGACTATTGTCCTCATCTTTGCTGCCATTTGTACGACGTTCAATAATAGATAATTCTATTTGTCTATATTTCTGAGATGAGGTAGTATTTACAGTATTTACATTATTCGGGCTATTGTCCTCATCTTTGTTGCCATTTGTACGACGTTTAATAATAGATCATTCTATTTGTCTATATTTCTGAGATGAGGTAGTATTTACAGTATTTACATTATTCGGACTATTGTCCTCATCTTGGTTGCCATTTGTACGACGTTTAATAATAGATCATTCTATTTGTCTATATTTCTGAGATGAGGTAGTATTTGCAGTATTGACATTATTCGGATTATTGTCCTCATCTTTATTGCCATTTGTACGACGTTTAATAATAGATCATTCTATTTGTCTATATTTCTGAGATGAGGTAGTATTTACAGTATTTACATTATTCGGGCTATTGTCCTCATCTTTGTTGCCATTTGTACGACGTTTAATAATAGATCATTCTATTTGTCTATATTTCTGAGATGAGGTAGTATTTACAGCATTTACATTATTTGGACTATTGTCCTCATCTTTGTTGCCATTTGTACGACGTTTAATAATAGATCATTCTATTTGTCTATATTTCTGACATGAGGTAGTATTTACAGTATTTACATTATTTGGACTATTGTCCTCATCTTTGTTGCTATTTGTACGACGTTTAATAATAGATCATTCTATTTGTCTATATTTCTGAGATGAGGGAGTATTTACAGTATTTACATTATTTGGACTATTGTCCTCATCTTTGTTGCCATTTGTACGACGTTTAATAATAGATCATTCTATTTGTCTATATTTCTGAGATGAGGTAGTATTTACAGTATTTACATTATTCGGGCTATTGTCCTCATCTTTGTTGCCATTTGTACGACGTTTAATAATAGATCATTCTATTTGTCTATATTTCTGAGATGAGGTAGTATTTACAGCATTTACATTATTTGGACTATTGTCCTCATCTTTGTTGCCATTTGTACGACGTTTAATAATAGATCATTCTATTTGTCTATATTTCTGAGATGAGATAGTATTTACAGTATTTACATTATTTGGACTATTGTCCTCATCTTTATTGCCATTTGTACGACGTTTAATAATAGATCATTCTATTTGTCTATATTTCTGAGATGAGGTAGTATTTACAGCATTTACATTATTTGGACTATTGTCCTCATCTTTGTTGCCATTTGTACGACGTTTAATAATAGATCATTCTATTTGTCTATATTTCTGACATGAGGTAGTATTTACAGTATTTACATTATTTGGACTATTGTCCTAATCTTTGTTGCCATTTGTACGACGTTTAATAATAGATCATTCTATTTGTCTATATTTCTGAGATGAGGTAGTATTTACAGTATTTACATTATTTGGACTATTGTCCTCATCTTTGTTGCCATTTGTATGATGTTTAATAATAGATCATTCTATTTGTCTATATTTCTGAGATGAGGTAGTATTTGCAGTATTTACATTATTTGGACTATTGTCCTCATCTTTGTTGCCATGTGTATGATGTTTAATAATAGATCATTCTATTTGTCTATATTTCTGAGATGAGGTAGTATTTACAGTATTTACATTATTTGGACTATTGTCCTCATCTTTGTTACCATTTATACGACATTTAATAATAGATCATTCTATTTGTCTATATTTCTGAGATGAGGTAGTATTTACAGTATTTACATTATTCGGGCTATTGTCCTCATCTTTGTTGCCATTTGTACGACGTTTAATAATAGATCATTCTATTTGTCTATATTTCTGACATGAGGTAGTATTTACAGTATTTACATTATTTGGACTATTGTCCTCATCTTTATTGCCATTTGTACGACGTTTAATAATAGATCATTCTATTTGTCTATATTTCTGAGATGAGGTAGTATTTACAGCATTTACATTATTTGGACTATTGTCCTCATCTTTGTTGCCATTTGTACGACGTTTAATAATAGATCATTCTATTTGTCTATATTTCTGACATGAGGTAGTATTTACAGTATTTACATTATTTGGACTATTGTCCTCATCTTTGTTACCATTTGTACGACGTTTAATAATAGATCATTCTATTTGTCTATATTTCTGAGATGAGGTAGTATTTACAGCATTTACATTATTTGGACTATTGTCCTCATCTTTGTTGCCATTTGTACGACGTTTAATAATAGATCATTCTATTTGTCTATATTTCTGAGATGAGGTAGTATTTACAGTATTTACATTATTTGGACTATTGTCCTCACCTTTGTTGCCATTTGTACGACGTTTAATAATAGATCATTCTATTTGTCTATATTTCTGAGATGAGGTAGTATTTACAGTATTTACATTATTTGGACTATTGTCCTCATCTTTATTGCCATTTGTACGACGTTTAATAATAGATCATTCTATTTGTCTATATTTCTGAGATGAGGTAGTATTTACAGTATTTACATTATTCGGGCTATTGTCCTCATCTTTGTTGCCATTTGTACGACGTTTAATAATAGATCATTCTATTTGTCTATATTTCTGAGATGAGGTAGTATTTACAGCATTTACACTATTTGGACTATTGTCCTCATCTTTGTTGCCATTTGTACGACGTTTAATAATAGATCATTCTATTTGTCTATATTTCTGAGATGAGGTAGTATTTACAGTATTTACATTATTTGGACTATTGTCCTCATCTTTATTGCCATTTGTACGACGTTTAATAATAGATCATTGTATTTGTCTATATTTCTGAGATGAGGTAGTATTTACAGCGTTTACATTATTTGGACTATTGTCCTCATCTTTGTTGCCATTTGTACGACGTTTAATAATAGATCATTCTATTTGTCTATATTTCTGACATGAGGTAGTATTTACAGTATTTACATTATTTGGACTATTGTCCTCATCTTTGTTACCATTTGTACGACGTTTAATAATAGATCATTCTATTTGTCTATATTTCTGACATGAGGTAGTATTTACAGCATTTACATTATTTGGACTGTTGTCCTCATCTTTGTTACCATTTGTACGACGTTTAATAATAGATCATTCTATTTGTCTATATTTCTGACATGAGGTAGTATTTACAGTATTTACATTATTTGGACTATTGTCCTCATCTTTATTACCATTTGTACGACATTTAATAATAGATCATTCTATTTGTCTATATTTCTGAGATGAGGTAGTATTTACAGTATTTACATTATTTGGACTATTGTCCTCATCTTTGTTGCCATGTGTATGATGTTTAATAATAGATCATTCTATTTGTCTATATTTCTGAGATGAGGTAGTATTTACAGTATTTACATTATTTGGACTATTGTCCTCATCTTTGTTACCATTTATACGACATTTAATAATAGATCATTCTATTTGTCTATATTTCTGAGATGAGGTAGTATTTACAGTATTTACATTATTCGGGCTATTGTCCTCATCTTTGTTGCCATTTGTACGACGTTTAATAATAGATCATTCTATTTGTCTATATTTCTGAGATGAGGTAGTATTTACAGCATTTACATTATTTGGACTATTGTCCTCATCTTTGTTGCCATTTGTACGACGTTTAATAATAGATCATTCTATTTGTCTATATTTCTGACATGAGATAGTATTTACAGTATTTACATTATTTGGACTATTGTCCTCATCTTTATTGCCATTTGTACGACGTTTAATAATAGATCATTCTATTTGTCTATATTTCTGAGATGAGGTAGTATTTACAGTATTTACATTATTCGGGCTATTGTCCTCATCTTTGTTGCCATTTGTACGACGTTTAATAATAGATCATTCTATTTGTCTATATTTCTGAGATGAGGTAGTATTTACAGCATTTACACTATTTGGACTATTGTCCTCATCTTTGTTGCCATTTGTACGACGTTTAATAATAGATCATTCTATTTGTCTATATTTCTGAGATGAGGTAGTATTTACAGTATTTACATTATTTGGACTATTGTCCTCATCTTTATTGCCATTTGTACGACGTTTAATAATAGATCATTGTATTTGTCTATATTTCTGAGATGAGGTAGTATTTACAGCGTTTACATTATTTGGACTATTGTCCTCATCTTTGTTGCCATTTGTACGACGTTTAATAATAGATCATTCTATTTGTCTATATTTCTGACATGAGGTAGTATTTACAGTATTTACATTATTTGGACTATTGTCCTCATCTTTGTTACCATTTGTACGACGTTTAATAATAGATCATTCTATTTGTCTATATTTCTGACATGAGGTAGTATTTACAGTATTTACATTATTTGGACTATTGTCCTCATCTTTGTTGCCATTGGTATGATGTTTAATAATAGATCATTCTATTTGTCTATATTTCTGAGATGAGGTAGTATTTACAGTATTTACATTATTTGCACTATTGTCCTCATCTTTGTTACCATTTGTACGACATTTAATAATAGATCATTCTATTTATCTATATTTCTGACATGAGGTAGTATTTACAGTATTTACATTATTTGGACTATTGTCACCTTCCATATTTGTTGCCATTTGTACGGTAGTATTTACAGTTTATTTACATTATTTGGAACTATTGTCCTCATCTTTGTTGCCATTTGTACGACGTTTAATAATAGATCATTCTATTTGTCTATATTTCTGAGATGAGGTAGTATTTACAGTATTTACATTATTTGGACTATTGTCCTCATCTTTGTTGCCATTTGTACGACGTTTAATAATAGATCATTCTATTTGTCTATATTTCTGAGATGAGGTAGTATTTACAGTATTTACATTATTTGGACTATTGTCCTCATCTTTGTTGCCATTTGTATGATGTTTAATAATAGATCATTCTATTTGTCTATATTTCTGAGATGAAGGTAGTATTTACAGTATTTACATTATTTGGACTATTGTCCTCATCTTTGTTGCCATTTGTACGACGTTTAATAATAGATCATTCTATTTGTCTATATTTCTGAGATGAGGTAGTATTTACAGTATTTACATTATTTGGACTATTGTCCTCATCTTTGTTGCCATTTGTATGATGTTTAATAATAGATCATTCTATTTGTCTATATTTCTGAGATGAGGTAGTATTTACAGTATTTACATTATTCGGACTATTATCCTCATCTTTGTTGTCATGTATATGATGTTTCGGCCGTTGTCCCCTCCGGCCTTCTTCAGGTGCTTGGAATTTCGAACCGGAATCCTTTATTACAATCACAAGGGTACATGAACTCCATTCCTTGGGTATCAATATCTCTTTTAGAAGTCATGAGTTATTTCCCTGTAACCCTGCACGTACTTGTTCACCGCTGCTGTAGTCTGGTAATGAACTCCCAACTCTTTGGGTCAAGACACAGGAACTAACCAATGTTTTTATCCACTGAACCATGTGTCCTTAACGACAAGAACAACTGAATACTTATAAACCTAATGTCCAGTAACCCTTCTTTACCAGAGTTCAAATTGCGATTATTTTATGTTAATGGGTTTCTCTAGTATTTTTTACCAGAGCTCATATTATTGGGTCATGTCAACTTTTGGTCACCATACTTCCAGATTGATTGATAGGTGCTGTCATCGCTTACTTAAAATGTCAACAAGTCAGATCTTTGTTATTAAGAAATACTTTTATTCAAAATTTCATGACATAAACAAGTAATATTTGCTTAATCAGATTAATTTAACTTTAAATTTGATATTTTTCCATAAATAACGAGAAAAAGATGTACATGTTATTTTTTTCAAGGTTTTTAAAACCGAGAATTAACTTTTATTTACAAATAAGTCGATCGCTCAAAAAATATCTGAAAAATTGAAAATTTAAAAAAATTCTCAGAAATTTTAGATTCCAATGAATATAATTTCTGTTTGAAATACACCCGAGTATTTTGCTTACTGGAAATAGTAAATTGAATCATTTAGCTTTCAATTAAGCTAAAATTAAAGTTTCAAAAAAAGTTTTTATTTTTAAAAATTCAATTTAAATCTTAGGCATCGAAAATGGAGTGAATACCACAGAGAAATGTCATTCGTACGTAGTGGTCAAATAATAATGACTGACGGAGATGTGAGTGTTTCTACATGTAATGTGTGGAGTGTGTAGGAAAGGCTGATATTACACCGGTGTTTGAGTCGATTTCATGAATATGGTTGCAAGATGGTGAAAGATTAAGCGATACCACTTGCTACAATCTGCAAATGATAGACTACGAAATACGCTAAGGAGCCTGGGAACAGAGCAGCAGTAAAAAGTTGTTAGCTTGCCCCCACCTACTGGTAAAATGATATGTGTCTGTCGATAGCAAAAAGATCAAGTAAGTATATCTAAGAAAAGATAACCATTCGTTTCTCAACCCTACGGTTGGTCTGGACTTGAAGATGACACAAAAAGTGGGTGGTAGCTTAGAGGAATTCAGGGAGAAGTGTTTCCACTAAAATAATGATTAATGAGGTTAGGAGATTAGCAAAATAATGTCAAATTCAGAACCAAGCAGGGACAGACGTTTGGTGTTTAAGGGTTAAGGAATTAGAGAGTTTATCAGTACTTACAAAATAACCCATTTCACAGCAGATGTCATCCGAAAAATATAAATCTTAATATTTTGTTTCATATTTTATGAAAAAAAAAAAGAAGGATTTTCATGAAAAGGAAAAGCGTTTCGAACTTGGTTAAATATCGAACAAAGGGTTCAACTTATATTGAGTGTACTACCCGACAATAACATCATGCTATACTGTTTTTTCGGCAATTGCTTAGAGGTCAGTCAGTTAGTTAAGTGTGATATGTGATACACGCTTGGGCGATCATGTCTCTTTCGAGACATGACTGACTGGGCAGATTATCCCGCAGTAGGTTGCCATTGCTTTCTACGGTAGACGGGTGAATTATATTATTATATTAATAAGTAGTTATTAGTGGGGGATTAGTTTATTACTTCATAACAATAGAAAACCGATCCCCCACTTTATGCCCAGTAGAAGCTTTAATTGTCTTTCCAATTACTCAGTCAGTTAAGTGCCATACGTGAAACACGCTTGGGCGATCATGTCTCTTTTGAGACACGACTGACTGGGCAGAAGATTATTCCGCAGTAGGTTGCCATTGCTTTCTACGGTAGACGGGTGAATTATATTATTATATTAATAAGTAGTAATTAGTGGGGGATTAGTTTATTACTTCATGAGAATAGAAAACCGATCCCCCACTTTATGCCTAGTAGGAGCTTTGTCTTTCCAATTACTCAGTCAGTTAAGTGCCATACGTGATACACGCTTGGGCGATCATGTCTCTTTCGAGACATGACTAACTGGGCAGAAGATTATCCCGCAGTAGGTTTTCATTGCTTTCTGCGGTAGACTGGTTGCCGACCAAGGCTATAGAAACCAATTTGTCCTGTTATTTAACCCATAACTAGAAAGAAGAGACGGATTAATAACTTTCCCAAAGATATTTGCGCGTAAGTGAATGCAATGAATTCAACTGGAATTCGATCTCGGCTCCCCGATTTGTTGTTCCGAGCCGATATCCACTGCACCACAAATCACATACATGAAAAACTTTTTCTTGAATATCCCCTTCTGAAGTAGAGGTGAGAGCAGACGGTAACTCTCGACCACACCTACATGGGCATACACCAACATCTATTCATGTTGACACTACTTGGTGGTAAAGAGAGTTGCGTATTTGTCACCACCAGATAATATTTTCCAGTTCAAGAAATCTATTCGGATGATTATTTTCTAAGTAACTAAATAAGAAACAATAATTTTAAAAAAAACGTTTATAAACTTGACGCATTTCGCTTGAATTGTGCCATCAGAATTTTTTGTGAATAAGTCGATACGTTTAGAAAATCTTCGGTATTTCAAATTATATGTGTTCGTTTTCATTAGTCAAGTAACACACAGAAGAGGTTTTTAAATACGGAAACTACCATCAACGCCGAGCCTCAGTTTCAATAAAATTCTGATGAAGCTATTAAAAGCGAAACATGTCAAATGTATAAACACTACTACTACTTCTCTCTTATTTATTTAATCTTTTTTCTATCTATCTATCTATCTATCTATATATATATATATATGTGTGTGTGTGTGTGTGTGTGTGTGTGTGTGTGTGTGTGTGTGTGTGTGTCTTTTAAATTGTGTATACTCCTCCTCCTGGATCATGTGAAAGCATGGTGATCGGATGTTCTCCAGACATTTGGACGACCTCGAACCCTCTGAAATACTAAGGTCAGTGACCTTCTTTTGCCCACACGGATAAAAACTCATATTTGGGAATAAGAAGTCACTTGCCAAAACCTTGGCGCGAAAAATTTTGCTTTCGAACGGATTGCGATGGTTTGTTTTAATTAGTTTCGTTCCGGCTTTTAAGCTGGAAGGACGGTTTGCGATTATTAGTCTTAGTTCAGAATTCAAACTGAACGGACGAATGGCTATACTTGTGATGGTCTGCTATGGACTTGCATGCGTGAATCTCGTAGAAATCCAATGGAGTTAAAATTTTGATTTAAAGAAATCAACTCCAGTACACTGAAAGAAATAACTGAGAAAAACATCATCTTGAAAGCCAAGAAGAAACAAGATCTAACTCGACCCCCAGGCAAGACGAAAAAAAAAAAAAAAGAAAACTAAATTTTGCCGAAAAAACTTTCTACTCAACGAAGAGAAAAGAAAAGAAAGAGAAAAAGACGTAGAAGGAACAAAAAAGAAGAGATCTAAGAGAATCTGTTTAGCAGAAAAAAACCTTCTATCCGACGAGGAAAAGAAAATATAAAAGGAAAAAAAAAAGAAAAAGAAAAGAAATGAAAGACACTAAAATGAAAAGAAAGAGAGAAAAAAGAAAAGAGAGACTTTTTGTGAACCACGGGTAAGTCCATAATATGTTTAACTTGTTTAATCTTGACTTGTTTTGATTCTTGTTTGAAAATTACATGCAGATTAATTTTGCGTTGTTCGTCAAATATAGCTCGCCTATCATCTAATAGCAGAAATCCTATCTCATTATTTTATCTTTATTTTGTACTCGTTTCATATTCTTATTTTATACTCATTTCATATTCTTTTTACTACTTGTATATTTAAGAAATAGAATATTCGTTTATTACACTCGTATTTATTGCCTTTGGTGCTTGCCTTCTGTCGTGTTTTTTTTTTTGTTGACCGATTCCGTTTAGCTCGGACGTGTCTAGCCAAATGGAGAAAGAGATCCGTTCAGGAATAATTGTAATTTTTTTTATATGTTATCGCACCTCCTTATATTACCATGATAGTAAAATAGGCTGGTGCGTAACAATACATATTTATTTTTAAATTAAATAATTTTTGGGAATTATTAACGTTATATTGTATTATAATTGTATTGTTGACTGAATAATTAGTATAATTTTGATTATATAATTGGTGTGGTGGTAATTGTGATTAAAATGGATTGATTAACTATTATATCTTAAATATTTGAGTAGATGGATGACACAATGGGGTTTGAGCGGTATAACAGAAGAATGGTTGTTAAGAGTTACAAGAGACAGGGAAACGTGAAGATTCATAATCGCCTACATCCTGAAGTCAGTTAAGTCACACACACACACATACACACACACACACACACACACACAGATAGATAGATAGATAGATAGATAGATAGATAGATAGATAGATAGATAGATAGATAGATAGATAGATAGATTAAATAAAAAAAGATTAAATACACTCTTTGGGCGATCATATCTCGAAAGAGACATGACTAGACAGATTATCCCGCAGTAGGTTGCCAGCCAAGGCTATAGGACCCAATCTGTCTTATTATTTAACCCATAACTGGAAGGAAGAGACGGATGAATACCTTTCACAAGGGTATTTGTGCATAAGTGAATGCAAGGAATTCAACTGGAATTCAAATTCTGCTTCCCGATTTGTCGTTCCGTTGCCAGAAATGAAAGTGGGTTCATAAAGAAGTATTTATTGGTGAGAGCAACAGGGAAGTGTAGAGAGCTGTGATCGCCGTGATAGCCTACGTCCTGATGTAATAGCATATAGCAGAATGAGTTGGAAAAATATTTAAGGATGCTCAAGGTTACAGAATTAAGTCCAAAAGGTTCGTGAACTTAAAAATACTATGGACCTTTCATTCAAAATCTGGATTCTTCATTATTATCGTATGTTCACATCAGTATTCCCTGGTAGTTTTTACTGGAGGCCAAGTGAAAGAAACTCGTTTCATTATTCCAGGACATCCCACAAAATACTATAGGACTTTCCATGGTATTCTAGTTAATTTTAGCAGTACTGCCCTCTAGCAGAGCAAGGACAGTGAAGGAAGGTAAAGGTTCGAAAGTTACAAAAGGAGGAAGTTGTAAAGGATAACGAAAAGAAGTGTCGTATAAAGATTATTTCAGAGTGGCCTCAAAAATCCATGCAAAAAGAGGGTTTAGGCTCCAGAAAAAAAAAAGTTGTCAAAAAAATTTTTTTTTAAATTGTCAAAAAAAAAAAATGTCAAAAAAAATGCCAAAAAAAAAAAGATGTCAAAAAAAATTGTCAAAAAAAATGTAAAAAAAAAAGGCCAGAAAAAATTGTCCAAAAACAGGTCAGAAAAAATTGTCCAAAAAAAAAAAGAAGAAAAATGTCAGAAAAAATGTCAAAAAAAGGGGTCAGAAAATATTGTCAAAAAAATTGTCAAAAAAAAATTGTCAAAAAAATTTGTCAAAAAATTGCTGGTGTAAGTTAAAAAAAACAGATCACGTGGTCTAAGAACTGGATTTCTATGGAGTTGTTGTTGGCTTGAGTACATTCAAAAGCCTCCATTTTGTATGTGCGGAGCACGGATAAATACCAGACTTTGAAATCAGTTGCATTCAGTCAATTCTGAATAATGCCTACTCATCGACACAACACTAAGCCAAACGATTCGCTTTACCGAAAGAGATTAGCAAAGTAGCTGCAGATAAAAAAAAACCCACAGACAACTGAAACTAAATACCAGCTTCTCTAAGTCAATATGCTTCTATTTATTTTTCTCCTTTAAACTGTTAGTAATGACATTTACTAAAAGGTATGCACTTTATATCAGACACGTTCCCATTTCTACAAGCATTTCAAATAAGAAGAAGACTGTTTATTAGGTAAAAATACAAGCAGAAAAATCAACTTCAACAAAAGAACTTTACACCAAAAGAAATAAAGTATAAAGTTATTGAAAGTTTATTTACTATTTTAACTATGACGATGAAAAATTGTTAACGCTGTTATAGAGTTACAGTTTTCTCAAGAGCAGTTCAGTAATTTTATTTTTTGTCATCTTTCACCTCTTCGATACCGAGGCCTTGTAAGAGTCTAATATCGTGTTTCTCAACCTTTTTAACCCTGGAACACTCATCATCATCATCATCGTTTATCCATCACACTCAATGGTGCATAGGGCAGCAACTTTTTGTTGTTGTTGTTTCTGTAAAGAAACTGTTTTTTACGGGGCAGGGTTGTTAGCCCCTACATTCAACCCACCAAACATGGAGGACCGGTGGACCATTCTTGGTCCTTACGTTTACAGCACCTGGTATTCCCAAATGGTCACCCATTTAAGTACGGACCAGGCTCGATGTTGCTTAACTTCGGTGATCAGACGGGAACCGGTGCATTCAACACGATATAGCCATAGACCATGGCGCACTAACCATCAATTAAAGTTACACCACTACTAACCATGGATATATCCTAACCGATTTAGTAAATATAAAGAAAAAAATATATTAAATATAAATCTTTATTTGAAATAGTTTACATGCAGGTACTTCAAACTTTGTACTTTCAGTTAGCATTAATATGAACTGAAAAACATTATTTAGGTAAGAAAATCAGGTACTGAAAATTTAATTAAATTGTAATTAAAATGGCGTCATTTGTGCTGGGTACTATAAACCCATAGTTAGTTTTCTCGGGTTAAGCAACGGCACACCTGGGAGCAAATGAAAATATCACGACTCACTTAGAAAAATTACTAACGCGGTTATAGAATTACTGTTTTTCTCAAGAGCAGTTCAATAATTTTATTTTCTGTCATCTTTCACTTCTTCTATACTGTGGCCTTGTAAGAATTTAATCGCGTGTTTCTCAACATTTTTAAGCAACGGCACACCTGAGAGCAAATGAAAATATCATGACACACTTAGAAAAATTACTAACGTTGTTTTAGTGTTACTCTTTTTCTCGAGGGCAGGTCACTAATTTAATTTTCTGTCATCTTTCACTTTATACTGTGACCTTGTAAGAGTCTAATCTCGTATTTCTCAACCTTTTTAAGCAAAGGCACACCTGAGAGCAAATGAAAATATTACGACTCACTTAGAAAAATTTTAAAAATGAATAATATTTAAATGTTATCGAATAAACCCATAGATTAGATAAACACACATAGATATGGACTTAATTTATTTAAATGTTTCGATTCAACTATTTGTGCAGCTTATTTAAGATGAAACCTGCGCCTGGTATTTTTTCACGATTTCTTCAATATTTGGTTGAATGTGCGATAATCAAATACTAACACTCTACCATTCCTTACTTCCACACGCAAACACACATGACAACATTTCAAAGCACACTTCTACAAATACTTTCACGGCTTGAGCTCCGATGAGCTTAGCTCCCTGGTGTCCCCCTCTGCATGAATTTTGTCGAGCTACTAGACTAGGTCCCACCCTTTTACAGTGGAGCCAATTAAATGTAACCGCAGTTTCTACTCTCACCTTCTTTACTCGCATTTTCTCTCTGCGGAATCCCATTCCGTATATTTTAATTCCTGACTGCTACATTCGCCAAGAATTTAAATGCAAAGTCAATTTCCATCTCTTATCTCCTTGACTCGCATCCTTTGATAACCCTTGTATAATGTCCTCCTTCCTTTCCACTCTACTCTGATGCACCTCTCTTCACACCTGTATTCTCGTCCTTTTCTTTTCTCTGACATCCCTGTAACTTTCTTTCTCATCACTCACCTCTTATGTAACCCCCCCCTGCGCACCAGTGGCTGTTCTGTCTTGCTTGGAGTAAAATGATTAACAAATGAAAGATCACTTAAGAGGATCGCGGTACACAGGTTGAGAATCCCTTGTCTAAGACAAGTCAAGAATTAGAAAGCGTCGTTAAAAAGGAAATACGTAAGCTGAAATCGAAAGTGATAAATATTTAACGATTGGGAAGATTATAATGTCTCTTCATAGATCACTCACTGGAAATACTTCATCATTTCCTGTAATTTCTTATATAAATATATACATATTTACTTAAGTCAACTCCTTAAAGTTCAAATCTAACTTTCGTTCTCGTAAGGGGTTTAATGATAACATATGTATCTGTAGGGTTTGATACATTCGCACCCACACACACACATGGTCATTCAGCGTTCACGTGATAACTTAGTTTCCGCGCAAACGCATGCCAATAAAAGCGGGGAACGTCACGTGGTACGCCAGTTAGGATTTTCTCCCGGGCAAGAGCAGACATGTTTCCCTAACTAACACAAACACACGCGCACTAATTGCGGGTAGCAATTAGTGGCGCAAATTTTTATTTCTCACCAGCATGCACACACAACACTAAAAATCTCCAATTGGAAACAGACATTAACACTATGCACATTAACTTTCATTCAAACTGGACTTTACATAAAATAACTTTGTACTGAACATTTTACGTTTCTGTCCAGACAAAGGGAAAGAACTTTTCTTTCCTTACTTTTATGCATGCTCTCAACCCTATGTAACCTTTGTTAATATATTGTTTTTCTGGTTACTTTCGCCTTTTCGTGTTTCCTTATTTCCTGTGTTATTTCATTGACCCAAGTTACGTCGAGTCGACTCGTAAATATAAATCAGTAATGGACATTAATTCCTCTACATATCATCAAACAACTTCTCAAAATTGCATATTTCTCCAAAAGAAAACAGTACTCACTATGTTGGTCAATTTGCAGATGAGAAAGAGGAGACTATGTTGATGACGTAGGTATTTACAGTTTGGAATAATGTTGGTTGGTTGGTTGATTGATTGGTTCATTTAACCAGCATATCAACCTTCATGAGGTCAATTAATGCTGAAAATCGTTTTGATTTGTTTTATTTAGTTTATTTGTTTTATTGTTTTTGTTTGTTTATATTTTTTGGTGAGGGGGTGTAGTTTTATTGGTAACGGGTTTTTTATTATTCATAAAAGTTTTGTTGGTAACGGTTTTTTATTTAAAAAAAGTTTTGTTGGTAACGGTTTTTTATTAAAAAAGTTTTGTTGGTAACAGTTTTTTTATTCAAAAAAGTTTTGTTGGTAACGGTTTTTCATTCAAAAAATTTCGTTGGTAACGTATAGTTGGAAATAAAAATGATCGTGAACAAAAAAAAAAAAAAGAAAAAAAGAAGCATCATTTATTTAGTATTCCAAGAAACAGGACGTGAAATAAACCTTTCCCAAATAGAAATAATGTCTGCAATTAGAATATAAACAGGAATTGCAGATACTATGAATCCATCTTCAAAATTCAGGATGAGAAATTAGTAAATACCAAACACTTCAAATAGATGAATGTATCAGTCGTAACAAATTTCGTATAGAAGGTAAATTGAATATAAAATAGGCTGCGCTAGAGATAGTTTCACTCAACACCGCAAGTTGCTATCAAACCAAAAATTAACTTCAAAACTCGAGTCGTGTTCTAAAATAGCCACGTTAGATCGAGACTTTCATGACGGTATCATACATAGCGTCCAAGTCGTTCAGAAATATCTAAACTGTTGCCTGTATACAACCTCTATCTTAGATCAATAATTTAAAATGGCTTCGAGTAAATGAACCCCGCACCTTTTTAAGATGGCCATTCTTCTTTGAGCCACGTGAACGTGTGCTACAGAATCATACACAAAGAAAAACAATGGCAGAAATCACATCACTTCAGGACTTTCGACGGTAGCAACAAGTAAATTGAAGAAAAATTTAGCAATGATACTTCCATGAAAACTGGAAAGAGTTAATGGATATGAGAAAACTATTTTTTTTTAAAAAAAAGGAAATATTTTATAAATTTTAACCGAAAGTAGCCCTGGTTGTTCAGTTAATACCATATAAGGAAATATCTAATGTTGCCGTTACTATTATAATTCTTATTATTTTGCCGCGGAATGGTTACTGGTGTGCCGTGAAGAGACAATCGGTGGAAGACATGGAATTTCATTTTGTTTAATGAAGACATTGAATTTCTTAATCAAGATGACAGCGCGCAATTTAAAATTGCTGAATTTCAGGAATCTAAACAATTCACCCATACTAATCGGTAAGCGTTGTTATGCTTTATATCATCTATGTATCTCGTTTACAGTATTAACAGATTCTTTGTAGATATTTCTTATTTAATATTAAGGTGTTTTAAATTAAGGTTTTAGTAAGACAAATAAAAAACATGATTAAATATGATAAAAATTCTCTTAGATTTATTTTTTTCAATTTTAGATTCAATTCACCCTTAGTTATGGACAAGTTTCTCAAAAGAAAAGAATGGTGAGAACAATAATTCTACAACTTCATTTAAAAGACCAAAAGTTCATCGGTTGGTTTTATGTAATGATAATTACTTGAAATTTGGGTTTCACTGAAATGGAGATACAGAAATTACTTCTCCGCTGTGTTGCGTGCGGCCAAACGCTGTCTAATGAAGCAATGATTCCAAGTAAGATGAAAAGACATCTTAGTACAAAACGTCCTAACCTTCAAACTAAAAATGTCGATTATTTCCAACGGTTGTTAGAATTTTAAAAAAAGGCTTTATGAGTAGAAACTATTCATTTTTTGTGATAGGTGTGCCACGAAAAGTTAAAGAGCCCAATAGTGGGCCGTGATGTAAAAAAGGTTGGGAACCACTGGACCACGGCATTCCAAAGTTTGCCAAGTGCCATGGTCATATCACTTTCATTGGAGGAGATGTTACTTCCAAGATAGTTGAACTGATCGACTAGTTTTCATAGATTACTTGACAGGAAATTGGTTTAGGCTTGTTGAATAAGGCAAATTAAGTCTTTTGTATCCATTTACATAAAAAGCTATTAGCATTACTATTTCTCAAGACTGTACAACAGTGATTCAGATCCTAGGATTTTACCTGCCAAGAAGTGCAAGCTCATTTTACTGGCGATAAACAGATTCCTTCTCCGCTATGTGTTATGTGTGACCAAACGCTGTCTAATGAAGCAATCGTTCCAAGTAAGATGAAAAGGCATCTTACTACAAAAGATCATAACCTTGAAACTAAAAATGTCGATTGTTTCCAACGGTTTGTTAGAATAAAAGAAAAGGCTTTATGATTAGAAAATATTCATTTTTTGTGATAGGTGTGCCGCGAAAAGTTAAAGAGCTTAATAGTGGGCCGTGATGTAAAAAAGGTTGGGAACCACTGGGTTAGACAGAGATCATCGGCAGAGTTTCTTTGACTGTATAGAATAAAATCCAATATTCTTGCTTCATAACTTGGTATTCTCTCTCCACAAAAATTCTTCAAATGCCTGAACCTCAACTTTGATATTTGTCTACATTTCTGAGATGAGGTAATATTTACAGTATTTACATTATTCGGACTATTGTCCTCATCTTTGTTGCCATTTGTACGACGTTTCGGCAGTTGTAGGCTCCGGCCTTCTTCAGGTGCTAGGAATTTCGAACCGAACTCTTTACTACAATCACTGTACAATCATTCCTTGAGTAAAGTCCCGATTGGAAGTCATGAGTTATCTCCCTCTAACCCTGCAAGTTACATATACCCCAAATGCTGTTGTAGATGTCTACAAATGGATGAATTTGTAGACATCTGCAACAACATTCACAATATACAAAAAATTAATACTCAATAATACAACTATCCGATACACCAAGAAAACAACTAAAGCAAACTACAGATTCTCCAAGCAATATTCATTAAAACACTTAAGCCGTCAATTAATAGAATCAGCTATGAATACTGTGTCAGTGTTCTGAAATGTTTGTAAAAAAACGATGTTTTCATGCTTTAACACGTGCATGACCATGTCATTACAACATATAAAAAAATTCCATTTTGGATAATTTTCACGTTCTAATGAACGCTAGCAATTTGTCAACCGCTATATTTGAAGCAGGAAAAAATATACAGTCATTTTTAGCAACACAGTTTTCCGGTTACATTTGTTACCATAACTCACACCCCTGAATATGACTTCGGAAAGAGGTTGAAAGTACTTGGGTACCTTAAGAAATGAATGAAAATAACATCTGTCAACGTTACAGCACCTTTTCCGACATGAGTATCAACGGATTTTATTAAAAATAAGCAAACATATTGTTTGCAATTTATTTAATCTGACATGTTCAAAAGAAAATGTGCTGCCTAAATACACACACACACGCACACACACACACGCACACACGCACACACACACATACACAATACGGATGTCTAACCGTACTGATGAGCTGTAATACAGCGAAACAGATCTGTCTGCGGATGACTATTTACGCTCTCACACCCTGATTGATCACTCTGGCAGAATGGTAGACTTTGAAAAACAGTAGCTACTCTGGCATGTACGTATCGCTCATTCAGTAATGAATTATAACTACTGGCGTATGTATACATGGTATATGACTCCTTTTACCGAGCGCCCATTGCTCAGAGGTAGAATCGCCGACTGACACCAATTCGGTCGGGTTTCAATTCTGGATAAAAGCAATCGGATGTCTAACCGTACTGATAAGCTGTGGTACATCGAAACAAATCTGTCTGCAGATGACTATATATATAGAGAGAGAGGGAGAGATAGATTGATACGAATTGACTGAAAATAGATAGATAGATAGATAGATAGATAGATATGAAAAGAGCACGTACAGACAAAGAAAAAAAATCTTATTCTATCGTAAATTATTTTCTTTCTTTTCAGTCCCACTTCAAATTTATCCTTGATAAAAGTTTCTTATTTAATCAAAAACAAGTTTTAATCTGACAATAAAAATTAGTGTTAATCCAGCTGACCTCACGCAGGGTTTCGCCTCGTTTTTGTCGTTTGATCTTCGAGAAAAGCTTAAGCGTATCTATCAAGGCAAACGTGACTGTGAATGCAGTGGATGTAGCGCGTGTTAGTCATAGCACTCACTTAATGTGATGGCGTCTATTTTACAATGATACCTCTTTCTGTAAAAGGCTCAAGAGTCACTCAAGTTAGTGGGCGAAGATTGTGGTGATCGGGGAAGCATCCTCTTGGGAGCCGGTTCAACAAGGTAGCGATTCGTAGGAAGAAGCTGTTCGACTTCAACTTACATCTCACCAATGAAACCTGAATGGAATGAAGGTGGTTGACTACAATGTGCATAGCGTGGTGGGTCTTAGTTGTGAAGGTTAGAACTTGTGGAACGAAGGTATGGAGTTCGTCTGAGCACTTTCCATGGAAATAGCGATATAGCAGCGAGAGGCTTGCGACGTTTCGTTCGTGAGGGAAATAATTCATTACCCACAAGGACGCAGAGACGATTTTGAACTGAATCGAAACTAGAAAGTGAAAGCTAGACAGCACTTACAGTATTCGGACTATTGTCTTCATCTTGAATGTTGCCATTTGTACGACGTTTCGGACATTGTACGCTTCTTCAGGTGCTAAGAATTTCGAACATCTATTACAATCACTGGGGTATATCATCCTCATTCCTTACGTAAAGCTTCGTTTGGAAGTTATGAGTTATTGCCAACCCTGCAAGTTACTTGTTCACCACTACTGTAGCCTGGTATTGAACATCCACTAAGCCATATGTGCTTAAGGACAAGAACTACTGAATGTTTGGGACTTATAAACCTAATGTCCAGTAACCCTAAGTTTATAAGTCCCAAAAATTCAGTTGTTCTTGTCCTTAAGAAGTAGAAACAATCAATTGGTGATACCCCGTGACGAGTGGATCGAGTCTACGAAACTCTGGAGTCTCGATGCTGAAGATAACATTAATCAACTGTGACAAACGTTTTACTTAATTAACTCTCTCTCTGTCTCTTTCTCTTTCTCTCTCTCTCTCTCTCTCTCTCTCTCTATATATATATATATATATATATATATATATATATATATAGCGAACAGGCTTGTATGTGGATGACGAATATATTATACTCTCATTACGATTGAGAACTTTAGAGAGGAAAAAAAAACAAAAAAAAACCCTACCACTTCCGCAATATATGCATTACGCCTCAGCAATGAATTGAGTTCTTTCGGTGACTGGCGTGTCTATACACTGTTTATATACAACACGTTAAAATTTCTCTTCTCTGATTCCATACGCCTAAGGCTTAGGGGTTAGCGACTCCGACAACAAATCGGTCAAGTTTCGATCCCGGCCAGAAGCAAGTGGATGTCTAACCACACTGACGAGCTGTGATCCAGCGAAACAGGCTTGTATGTGAATGACGAATATGTATATAAAGTTTATACATATTATTAGAAATTATACACACACACGCACGCGCACACACATACATATATAATTAATGTGGAGTGGTTTTTCAGTCATAGCAACTTTGAAGTTTCGTGAAATGTTTTTCTACCAGTAAACTACTGAAAAAAAACGATTTTGGCACTAAGCATCATTAACAATATATATATATATATATATATATATATATATATATATATATATATATATATATGAACCTGTCATATGTGACCATTTTCTTCAGTGATCACCTGTTGCTAACGACCGTTTTTCTATGCACGGACGAACTGCAAATGTTAACTGACTCTTATTGAGCGATAACCTCCAGAACGCGACCAGCGACTAACATCAACGAGTGAGAATCACTGATCAAGCGACCGCTTTAAAAAAAAAATCCATTATGGTTGTACACTGCGAACTTCTAAATTAGGAGAAACTAAATGAGTGCTGTTTCATTTTGCTTTGACCAAAGTCAGGAACACTTCCTCATTGTTTTGTTTTTGTAGTGTTGTATCAAACTTATTTCTTGTTGAAATGTGTTACACCGCAGGGCGGCTGGCCCTCAATTCGCCCGGCGGCAACCAGTTGTGATACCGCACAGGGCACAGTAGCCCTTATGTGACGCTCGTTTTCGCTGACGGTCGTGACACTGCCACCCGGTCGCGGCGATCCCGTCCGATGATGTCGCCACAAAAGGACGTCTTTTGCAACAACGGGCCACTGTCCCACGTTGTGATTAGATCCCAGAAGTCTCGTCGTGCAATTTCAATAGTCGTCCCTTTTAGCCAGTCCGTACACTGGTGTACACTTATGAGTTGAAAAAAATAAATACGGCACCAAAAAATAAAAAAATTAATAAAATAAATGAACAAAGTCGAACACGCCTGGAGAGCCACGTAGAATGTCTTTATATAAAGAAAAAAAAAACAATGTCTGTTTTTCCCCAAGAATACAGTTGTCGAAAATATATACAATCGTCGGAAATGATATACAGTTGTTTAAAATGCTGGTTGTAACGGAGAGAGAAAGTTCGCCGAAAAGCATCAAAGCTTCTCATCGCTAATTGATATGTTTTACTCTAAATTTCGTTAGCGTTGAAATGTACTTCTAAAACAGCAAAGTTCTTTCGGGTTCTTGACGGAATCTGACGGAATGTGCCGAATCGGAGCGGCCGCTGGCTGAGTGTGTGGGGGGTACTGACGGCGGTGGCACTCTGCCCAAAATCTGAACAATTAGCTCTCCAACTGAACTTTTCGTGTCGAGCATATATTTTTATAACCAACTTCGATCCTCTCTGGGGATCCGGCCGGTTCACAGCCAATGAAAATCGGTCTCCGCCCCTTCGATTTGCGCATGTCTTAGCTCGACCAATGAGATCATGCCAACTCACACCGATCCGAATCCAGCTCGAGTCATTTCGGACTGTTGTATTCAACAGTGGCCTTGTCCCTCGGGTGACCTTATCAAATCACTCTGACACTTGTTTTGTCTACGCGTTTTCAGATTAGCGGAATACATTTCAAATCTAAGAGAAATCTATGAACATGAAAAAGATTCGAAATTTACAAACATGAAAGGCGAGAAATGATTATTTTCTCAAAATAATCAAACTCTATGCTCCCGTGTTTTTAGAAGCACTTGATGGTACTAAAATTATTTTTTTTCTAAGCTCACATCGCGTGACGCAATAAAACATTAATAATATCACCAATTTCAATTTTTCTCTCCGTTGTTTTAAACCAACCAAAGGAAAGTATCCCCGCGGGAAGAAGCGAAAGCATCACCGCGTGAGATAGTGTCACAAATGTACATTGGCTGAGTTCACCTCACCGTCAAACATCGGCAGTTTTGTACAACATGTATAGCATTTGACATGTTCAGTTGATTTATCGTAGTCTCTGTAATGACTTGGATAAATTCAGGGATTGGGAAAATCAAAATTATGTCCCTTTCTTAAATGTCTATCTATTTCGTTCCTTTATTTTTTTTTATATCTATTTATATCTATCTATATTTCTATCTAGGTATATCTATCTATCTCTCTGTTTCTCCACCTTCACCCACGATCGCTGACAGTTTTTTTTTTTCATGTATTATCGCAGATTCTCTTTTGCTATCACTGACTTCTAGGGAAAAAAAAATATTTGAAACCGTTTACGTCGCGAATTTTTCCAACCTATATATTTTATAAAAAATGACTGGCATGAAAAGGAAAGCAATAATTGATTTTCTTTAAGTCCACTTAATAAACATTCCCGTCTTCTTATGTTCTTATTTATTTATTACCAGATTACAGGGTAAAATTATATGTACATTCTGGTGAGTGGAATATACGTTCCTAGCGTAAATAGGTCATGACTATGAGCCTTTAGTGAGCGACCAGTTTTTGATGGGGTGGTCGCATACGGCAGGTTCCAACTTAAATATAAAGTTAATTTGAAGCATCCCTAATAAAACAAGAGTATCAAAAACCGCAAACCTCCGAGAAGGTAATACCCACATCATCTCAGCGATTAACAAGAGATGATTATCAAAATGAGAATAACTGCAATGAATTTCACGGCTCTCAAATATTTCACGGCTCTCAAATATTTCACGGCTCTCAAATATAAAAACAGAAAAAGAAAGAAATTAAAGTGAAATTAAAATTAGGCTGTAAAATTTGTGGAAGAGTTGGTTTTTACTTATTAATATCCTAAAGTTGTATTTTGCCTCATTTTTTTTTTTTTGTGTATTTTATACATACTTTTTACTTTTCCTTTTGGATAATAAATATTAAATTCATATTATAAATAATATTTTCTTGGAAAAAAATAGTGCGTTCATAAAATATAATAGCGTAAAGCAATCTAGGGGAGGTAATTCAGTATATTTGGCATGGGAAAACGTACGAAAAATATCAGTAAAAAATGGAAAAATAACCCAGAAACTTTATCTTGTACCGGATCGAACCCAAAATCTAATTAGTTCAGGCCAGTCATGAGGCCAAAGATCCCTGAAAGCTTCATCCGAATCAATCCAGTGAGTCTTCAGATATCTTGATCACGGACATGCAGACAAACAATCAAATAGTCAATCAGACTAACGCGACCGAATACAATACCTCCATATTAAGGCAGAGGTAATTATAAGAAATTAATGACTGATGCAAAGCTTTGATCAAATATCTGGTGAGTATTATATTTCATTTTATATTCATCGCTGTATGAATTTGCATACAAGATATTGAAACTTTGCAAGAGATCTTCTTCTTCTATGTGCCCTGTCCCTTCAGGACGTAGGCGATCATGAATCTCCACGTCTCCCTATTCCTTGTGGCTCTTAGTATGTTTGCTCCTGTTGCTCCTGGCAACCCCCGTTCCGTCATCCACCTGATCAGGCACTGCAAATATGTTATCCGCTGCCTTCCTCTGTCTCTCCTTCCTTCTATCTGTCCAGTCAGTATCAGGTTCTCCAGGCTCTCCTTCCTCATTACATGTCCCAGGAACTTCAGTTGTCTCTTCCTGATGCTCAGCATCAGTTTCCTTTTGTTGCCATTCTTTCTAACACCTCGTCGTTGCTTGTATGCTCAGTCCACGATATCCGTAGCATCCTTCTGTAGAACCACATTTCTGCCGCTTCCAGTTTTGTCCTCGTTTTCGATGATATTGTCCAGCATTCACAGCCGTATTGAAGAACTGACATCACGTAGCAGTCTAGCACTCTTTTATTTCTTGTGACTACTGGCAACGTATGCTGATCGTAATTACTGCTGTGAGGTTCTTATAATTTAGACTAGTTAAAGAAAATGTTCGTTTAATTCATGCTGTGTATATTTTATTACATATATTTTCTTTCAGAGTGACTATATTTTGATTTTTTTTTTTGTCTGTGGCTACCATAAGAATAGGATTCCATAGAATTTAAAATTAACTTTTTTCTCTCTCCGTCCTCAGTCTAAAAAAAAAAGTTAGCGTCCTTTCTCTCCTACCAATCCTTTTTTCTCACCCACCCCAAAAAAACCCCACACGTGTTCCTACCAGCACCGTATCAGTATGGAATTTGATAGAAGAACCAAAGAAAGTCAAAAGATATCTGCAAAAATGTCGAAAATGCATCTTATTTCTTGTGACTACTGGTAACGTAGTCTCTGTAATGACTTGGATAAATTCAGGGATTGGGAAAATCAAAATTATGTCCCTTTCTTAAATGTCTATCTATTTCGTGCTGTCTTAAATGTCTATCTATTTCGTTTAATTCATCCTGTGTATATTTTATTGCAAGAGATACCCGTACGGAATAAAGCTGTTGTTAAACGAGTCGGATTAAAACTTTTCTATCAATTTTCATTTTTTGAGATCTTACACCCTCGTGGAAGATGCCGATCAAAATAAATCATTATTGGATCATATCAAGTTTAAACCAAATTCAAATTCCTCAGCTGTCGCTGTTCTAATTCACTCTTGGATAACGTGGAGCACACTCCAGGTATTTCTGCTTCTCGCGCAAATAGATTTGAATATCAATAAATATTTGCTAAATTCAACTTTATTTGGCACAGATGTTACGTTAGAGGTATTTTTATTCAAGAATATTTAGTTTGGGTTACTTCTCTGAAAACCTCATGAAATAAAAAAATTCTCAAAAATTTAAAAATATATTATTATATGCAATATATAACTATTTCATGTCTTATATAAAGACACACACATATGTGAGTTCTATATATGAATTGAAATCCTCCAAGATTAATAGAATAACTAATGAACAGGTGGGAAAAATGTCTTTGATTTTAACATGTTTCACTTTATTAAGCTTCTACAGTGATTCTTTAACTGTCTTATTAACAAATCTCTGAAAAATCTTAATAACTGAAACATGTTAAATTAAAGACGCCTTTCCACCTGTTCATTACTTATTCTGATCTCACACACACACACACACACACACACACACACACACACACACACACACACACACACACACATATATTGTGTGTATTTTGGCAGCATTCTTTCATTAATACAGGTTTCATTGAATAATATAGACAAGTTCTGTCTATTTATTTTGTGTAAGATCCTTTCGTATGATCTGATTAGCTTCATAGTGTTGTCATGAAAAGACGACAAGAAATCGCAGTAATTGTTGATTTTTTTTCTCACATCAAACAGTTTAAACTTAGCCTAAATAAAATAAATTTCGACACATCCACTAACATACTTCAATGCCTATAATCGACGGGAGAGGTCATAGTTATTATATTACCCCCTACCCCCATAGTAGTAGCAGTTCCCAGACCAATCCCCTCATGCCACTACACTCTCATTTGACCAAAAACCCACTACCCCCATTCGTTCTCGGCCTGCGGCCATGTGCGACGCACGCAAAAAAAATGGACCTGTTTAATTTTCTCTGTATAACTCCACTCTGTTAATAATTTAAATGTTCTATGTTCACTGTATATTAAATGTTCATCCTTTGATAATGGCTTATGTAAGCCGAAAGCTCAGACCTGATAAAAAAATCAACAATTACTGCGATTTCTTGTCGTCTTTTCATGACAACACTATCAAGCTAATCAGATCATACGAAAGGATCTTACACAAAATAAATAGACAGAACTTGTCTATATTATTCAATGAAACCTGTATTAATATATATATATATATATATATATATATATATATATATATATATATATATATGAGAGAGAGACAGAGAATGTCAAACCCGTAAAGACGGAGTGAATAATCCCCAAAATCTTATCCAAGTATAAATTATTAAGTAGATAAAAATATAGAGCTCAATCGACATTATCCAGAGCATTATAAAAGATTAAGAGGAAAACTCAACACATAACTCTACGGTTATATATATATTCTCTGTTTATAAGGGGTTGAAGAATGCATGTCTTAAATGACATGTTGAAAATGGCTATTTCAGCGTTAAGGTTTATCTGAATTTACAGATAAATAAATATATATCCGCTCTGTAAATTAAATTAATTTATATTGAAACCTCTACTGGATCAATTTTAAATATTTTAACGATATTACTAGGATCCTCTCGGATTATTTACCAACCTTATCTCGGAGATTATTTACCAATTGTAAATTTTTACCGCCTATATAATACATCATTATTAACCACTTGATGAGTCATTGTTATTTCAATGTCGAAACAAAATGTACAATTTTCTTGTAGATTGTAGTTTGTACATGTTCTAAAGTAATAATTAATAATATATCCAAATGAATAAGGAACGAAGAAAATATTTGCAAAGTTCAAAATATTAATTTAAAACAGTCCTCAATATAAAAATAGAGTAATGAATATTTATTATAAATTATACTTCAGAACATGCACAAACTACATGCTACTACAAAATTGTACACTTTGTTTCGACATCTTAGTGTGTACATGTTCTAAAGTATAATTCATTATAAATATTCATTACTCTATTTTTATATTTAGGACTGTTTTAAATTAATGTTTTGAACTTTACAAATATTTTCTTCGTTCCTTATTCATTTGTGTATATATATATATATATATATATATATATATATATATAAAGGAAAACTCAACACGTCATTTAAATTAGTTATAAATTATAATTTATTTTAATGATCTAAATTAGCTCATTTCATCAGATCACACTATATTCGTTCCATTCGTTGCAAAACATTTTACCGGAATAAGCATTTCTTTTAAATAAAGACAAAAATAAGTAAAAAGATTAAGGACAAAGACATTGACGTCATCTCAGTTGGGGGTATCCAGACCAGTCACGAAAATGTTAACCACCAAGTCATTAAACGCCCTCTCCCAATCCCATGAATACGTATGTATGTGTAACCCCACATACCAACACATTTATACTCATTTATATCCACATACACACATGCTCATACATTCACTTATGTACACACAAATGCGACTGTTTAAACTTATATATACCTATAGACTTCACTTACATCCATCCATGCGCACATATAAATCTTGCGGTCGTATACTCACATATATTTTTTTTTATAAAGACGGGATTTCCACGCGTATAAATAGTGCTACATATATTTAAGTATACTAACAATTCTCACACATACTCACAAATTACGAATATATCTTCATACTCACACACATCCCCACATCTATACGTATATCTAAACTTATTTATAAATGGAACTTTGTCTGTGTGTCCGTTACCTATAGATTCCGAAACGGCTGAACTGATTTTCTTGAAAATTTACACAGTTGTACTATAAACGTCTGCGAGTGTTCTTAGCTAGGTTTTGTGCCGAGGTACCCCCGATAAATATCGAAAATCGATAATCGAAAAAATCGGGTTATAGAAGGAGTGGTCCGATTTTAATCAAATTTCATACAGTCATAGACAAAGACATAAGAAACGATATTCAGAAGTTTCAAGGTTACTGTTCTTACAATAGATGTTTATGTGTGTGTGTGCCTGTTTATCTGCCTGTATGTCTGTATTTTTTCAGCCCTTTTATTTTATTTTTTGCTTCGGATTTGGCTCTAAGTAGGTATAATTGTAGTTCTTAGTCTCAGCCATGATACCATTTGCTCAGAGGACTTATTTAGCTTTCAAAATTCAGTTTACGACAAAAAGACTTATTTGATATCGATACTAGAAAATCAAAATTTGACTTACATCCATTAATTTTTCTTTCAGTCTACGGTTTCGCTTTAACTGGAAACAACTATTGCTTTTTAGTCTTTCGTGCCAACGTCCAAAGAGTCTGAGCTCCAGGACCATGGATTAGTTTTAAAGTTTTCATTACACCCGAAACTAAAATAAAAGGGCTGAAAAAATACAGACATACAGGCAGATAAACAGACACACACACACACAAACATCTTACCTTTTATATATATATATATATATATATATATATATATATATATATATAATCGATTTTCTGCACTATTGTAAGAACAGTAACTTTGAAACTTCTGAATATCGTTTCTCATGTCTTTGTCTATGAGTGTATCAAATTTGATTCAAATCGGACCACTCCTTCTATAACCCGATTTTTTCGATTATCGATTTTCGATATTTATCGGGGGTACCTCGACACAAAACCTAGCTAAGAACACTCGCAGACGTTTATAGTACAACTGTGTAAATTTTCAAGAAAATCAGTTCAGCCGTTTCGGAGTCTATAGGTAACGGACACACATACACACAGAGACAAAGTTCCATTTATAAATAAGTTTAGATATAAGAAATAATGGTCGATATCACAACTATCCCGCAGCAAGAAAACAACAAAAGCAAACTACAGATTCTCGAGGCAATATTCATTAAAACACTTAAGCCGTCAATTAATAGAATCAGCTATGAATACTGTTGTAATGTTCTAAAATGTTTGTAAAAAGAACAGTTTTTTTTTTCATGCTTTAACGAGTGCATGACCATGACATATAAGAAGATTCCAATTTTGGATAATTTTCACATTCTAATGAACGCTAGCAATTTGTTAACCCTTATATTTAAAGCATGACAAAAATGTACAGTAATTTTTAGCAACACAATTTTCCGGTTATATTTGTTACCATAACTCACACCCCTGAAGATGATCTCGGAAAGAGACTGAAAGTACTTGGGTACCTCTAAGGAAATGGATGAAAATAACATCTCTCAACGTTCCAGCTTATTTCCGACATATTTTGATTGTAATACGCGAAAGATTCTCCGTGAGTATGAACGGATTTTATTAAAAATAAGCATATTTTTTGCAATTTCTTTAATTTGACATGTTTAAAAGGAAAATTTGCTGCCTAAATACACAAATTTTAAATTATATCATCCAGCAGCTCATCACAAAAACATTGCATGGCAATTTAAATTTAACCTTGTGAAAAGGCAGGTTGAAGTAACTAATGATTACCCAGCAACTCTCAACAAACGGAAACAAGAAATACACAACATATTAAAAAGAACTACCAACACTGAACAACTTAAACAAATTCTAAACAGACTAAAGGAAATGACGAACAGATCGGAATGTAAACATAGGTTAAAAATTTAAAAAAAAAAAAAAACTCAATACATTTTATAAAGGAACTATATACCTCCTGAATAACTTTGATAGATTTAAAAACATTTCTGATTATGAATTAACTGACAACCAAAAGAACTTACTTAACCTCGGACCCAACTGCCATATATACAAAAAATATTATGAACTACATGAAAAAGTTGAAATTGAGACACTATACCAAAACATAAACTCCAAGAACAGCAGCTAATTTTTTTTTTTAATCATCTCACCCCAAGCAAGGCATTCCACTGCCACTATTGCGCATGGGGCTACATAGGGGAAGGTAAAGAGAAGGAGTGGTTAGACATAGGGAATGTCAGGAGGAAGGTGACAGATGAGTAAGGATAGCGAGGATGAGGGTTAGGCAGATGGGAAGAGTGTTTGATAGAATGGGGGCAGGTTAGTGTGTTAGGAGGTGTCTATTGACCTTACATTTAAACTCCTGGAGATTGTAGCCGTCGGGGAAGCAATCGTTTGGAAGAGAATTCCACAGTCGGGAAGTGCGAGGAAAGAAACTGTTTGGAGTAGAAGTTACGGTTGCATTTTATCGGTTTCACTGTAAAAGGGTGGGATCTAGTTGCTAATCTAGTATCTCGTGCAAATTCGTATTTAGGGGGCACCAGTGATCTAAGTTCATCGGAGCATAAGCCGTGAAAGTATTTATAGAAGAGACACAGGGAAGCCACGTCTTGCCGGTGGGAGAGAGACTGCAGGCGGTCTGCCAAGTCGGTATCGATTACATTACAGACCCTCCTCTGAACCTTATCGAGAAGCCCGAGGAGAACAGCAGGGGCACCCGACCAGATATGGCAGCAGTATTCAATGCACGGGCGGATGGTAGATTTGTAAATGTGCAGGGTAGATTTAGACGGAAAAAACTTCCGGGCCCTACACAGAACCGACTTTCATAGCAGCGGATTTAGCAATTTTTAGCAATTACTACAGAACCAGAACTCCGTGAATCTACTTAAGGCAGAATCTATAAAAGACAGACATGATAAAAAAAATACATTCTTTTAAACTTATAAAGCCTTCACTGAAGATTTCTGCAAAAAAAATTACTCAACCACTCAGAAATTGTAATTAAGAAAGCTGATAAAGCTAACATCTTTGTTGTTTTAAACAAGTCTGACTACAACTCAAAATTAGAACATTTACTTGATGATCACACCAATTTTAAAATATTTCTAATAACTCTACCACTCAGCTAAAAGCAAAGATTAATAAATTAATCACAGCTAACAATGCGGAGCAAGACATTCTAAAACTTACCAAAATAACCGGTGACTATAAACCAGGATACATTTATGGTTGTATCAAAACACACAAGCCTAACTTCCCACTTCGCTCTATTATATTACCCACTCCTATTTACCAACTAACTAAAAAGCGTAACCAATTAATTATACCATACAAACTTAACAAATACAACATTAAATCATCTATTGAACTTATCAGTCAGTTAAGTACCATACATGAAACACGCTTGGACGATCATGTCTCGAAAGAGACATGACTGACTGGGCAGAAGATTATCCCGCAGTAGGTTGCCATTGCTTTCTGCGGTAGACTGGTTGCCGACCAAGGCTATAGAACCCAATCTGTCCTGTTATTTAACCCATAATTGGAAGGAATAGACGGATTAATACCTTTTCCAAGGGTATTTGCGCGTAAGTGAATGCAATGAATTCATCCGGAATTCGAACTCGGTTCCCCGATTTCTCGTTCCGCGCCGATATCCACTACACTACAACGCACATAACTTATACAAATATTACAAACAGAAAAACCTAATAATGAAACAATAGCATCACTTGATGTTGAAAATCTATTCACTAACGTTCCTGTTAGAGAAACCCTTGACACTATTATAAAAAATATATAAAATAATAATTCTCTGTCCCCACTGAAAAGTAAACCTAAAATACTAAAAAACTACTTTTAAGATGTACCACCGAAGTCCCATTCTATGATCACAGAAATGATATATACGTTTACCGGGACGGTATTTCAATGGAATCTAACCTTCAGCAACTTCTACATGACCAACCTAAAAAAGAAAATAATATATTTAGTACCACTATAAAATCCTCCATCTACATACGATATGTGGATGATATTCTTATATTAGTTAAAAATATAGAAGAAATAATAAATCTCCAAAAAACCTTTCCAAAGAAACCTGTTCTCAAGTTCACATACGAAATTAACCAAGATAACAAAATCCTTTTCCTTGACATTTTAATAGACACAAATAATAACACATTTACTATTTCCCCATATAAAAAAAAACCAGCAAAAACTCTTGCATTCTCAACTATACGAGTGACTGTCCTAACTACTACAAAATTGCATTGATACACAACTTAATTAACCGACCTCAAATCAAGTCCTTCACAAAAATTGATATTTTACTCTGAACTAAAAGATATTAAGCAGACTCTCATGACTTCCCAAACCACATAAGATGATATTTCAAAAACCACAAATACACATCAAACAAAATATGGTAGTTCCACAAAGGACCCTAAACATATCAAACTCTTCTATTAAAACGATAACGACAAACAGGATGAGAAAATAATAAAAAATCTCATTCGTACTAATATATCCCATGTTGATCCTAATAAAAAATTAAAATTAATAATATATTATAAAAGATAAAATACTACTGATTTGATTGTCCGTCATAACTGCTCCTCACCAACTGATGTGTTACGTAAAACCAACATTATATATCAATCCAAATGTGTCTTGGGAGAATGTATCTCCGACAAAAAAAACAAAAAACAAAAAAAACAAAAACAAATATATATGTTGGATTTACAAAAACCACATTAACTAGACGTCTTATGTTACATTTGTCCGACTATTCATCCATTTGCAGACATCTACAACAACATTCCTGTCTACATTCACAACATAAAAAAATAATGATCGATAATACAACTATCCTACACCAAGAAAACAACAAAAGCAAACTACAGATTCTCGAGGCAATATTCATTATAACACCTAAGCCGTCAATTAAATAAGAATCAGCTATGAATACTGCAGTAATGTTTCTAAAATGGTTGTAAAAAGAACAGTTTTTTTTCATGCTTTAACGCGTGCATGACCATGACATTACATTACAACAATGCTAGCAATTTGTTAACCGTTATATTTGAAGCAGGAAAAACTGTACAGTAATTTTTAGCCACACAGTTCTCGGGTTACATTTGTTACCATAACTCACACCCCTGAAGATGATCTCGGAAAGAGACTGAAAGTACTTGGATACCTTAAGAAATGAATGAAAATAACATCTCTCAACGTTACAGTTTATTTCTGACATATTTTGATGGTAATACGCGAAAGATTCTCCGTGAGTATGAACGGATTTTATTAAAAATAAGCAAACATAGTGTTTGCAATTTATTTAATCTCACACACACACACACACACACACACACACACACACACACACACACACACATATATATATATATATATATATATATATATATATATATGTATATATATATATATATATATGCACTTGGTTGACTGCCAGTGTTTCTGGTCGGGCCGTCTGAAAATATTAGTTGCAAAATAACCACAACATTTTTAATTATATTTTTGTGTTTAATCTGTACAATTCGATTTGTAATTCCTTAGCGTGTGATAGGCATGTGATAGATTCATTTATAAATGATTCATGGTGGCTTATTATTTAAATTTCTTAGTATAATACATCATATGATTATGTACAAGAATTTTCTCTCCTAGGTTTATCTCTCTTGGTTCATTGGCATCGTCAGTGTCTCTGTAAATGACTAGCAAAGTAACTAACAAATGACCTTGTAAACTATACTGTCAAAAATGATACCCAACTTTGTTAAGTTCTTTTACTAGAAACGGGAATCTTTCAAACAGAAACCTGTTTTTTCTTTTTGTTTTTTTTTTTTGTTTTTTGAGACGACACATTTTATTGAATATTGTTGCATATAATTTAGGATAACTGCATTGGAGTGTGTTATATTCATTGGATCAACTTTCAACATGAGAGGCCATGGTGAAAAACAAGACAGAAAGAATGTTATAAAAAAAGAATTAGGTGTAAGCATTATTTATTTAGGTTTGTTTATTTAGAGCGTGACAGCCGACTGGTTAGAGGTAAACAGGCTGGAATGGATACACACACACATGCATCAAAACCTACCTGTAACACTTCTAGTAAAAATGACACAAAATTCATAATCCTACCCTCCAAAACTATTTTTTATTAAACACGCAAACAAATTCAGTCAGTCAGTCAGTCAGTTAAATGCGATACGTGATACACGCTTAGGACGATCATGTTGCAAAAGAATCATGACTGACTGGGCAGAAGATTATCCCGCAGAAGGGTGCCATTGCTTTCTGCGGTAGACTGGTTAATTATATTATTATATTAATAAGTAGTAGTGGGAAATTAGTTTATTACTTCATGATAATAGAAAACCAATCCCCCACTTTATGTCCAGTAGAAGCTTTAATTGTCTTTCCAACTATTCAGTCAGTCAGTTAAGTACCATATGTGATACACGCTTGGACGATCATGTCTCTTTCGAGACATGACTGACTGGCAGAAGATTGTCCCGCAGTAGTTTGCCATTGCTTTCTGCGGTAGACTGGTGAATTATATTATTATACTAATAAGTAGTAATTAGTGGGGGAACAGTTTATTACTTCATGACTATAAAAAACCGATCCCCGACTTTATGCCCAGTAGAAACTTTAATTATCTTTCCAACTATTCAGTCAGTCAGTTAAGTGCCATGCGTGATACACGCTTTGGGCGATCATGTCTCGAAAGAAACATGACTGACTGGGAAGATTATCCCGCAGTAGGTTGCCATTGCTTTCTGCGGTTGACTGGTTGCCAGCCAAGGCTGTAGAACCCAATCGGTCCTGTTATTTCATCCATGACTGACTTTTACTAGACTTAACTCACAAGCACGTGTCACTCAGTACAAATCGAATGCTTTATTTATACAAGTCAGTTAAGTGCCATACGTGATACACGCTTCGGGCGATCATGTCTCGATAGAGACATGACTGACTGGGCAGAAGATTATCCAGCAGTAGATTACCATTGCTTTCTGCGGTAGACCGGTGGCCAGCAAAGACTACAGAACCCAATCTGTCCTGTTATTTAACCCATGACTGGAAGGAAGAGACGGATTAATACTTTTCCCAAGGATATTTGCGCCTAAGTGAATGCAATGAATTCAACAGGAATTCGAACTCAGATCCCCGATTTCTCGTTCCGAACCGATATCCATCGCACCACAACGCAATTCCTGGTTCATTCTTGTGCATAAATCAGAAAACTAACTTAGAGTTAACATCAAGAAGATTGCCTGGTGCAGAGAATTAAAAAAGGACACAAGCGCACAATGGGAAAAGGAAGATGTCGCTTTTGATATTGATATATTTTTTTAATTACTTTTGCATGTGTAATCATTGATTGATTTTTTATGTTATATTGTACAATGTCCTGGTTGTATTGTGGAAAAAAGCTCTTAAAATGAATAGTTTGAAAAATGATATGGAAGGAGTGTTATATATTCTTGTGGTCGGTGTGGAGTTTCACCTGTAAGTGTATTATTTGCAGCACAAGATTTAGAGGAAAAATAAAATGTCGTTTTAAAATGTCACTGTGTTTGTTTTTTTTGTTTTTTTTTTTGACGATCAGGACCAAAGAAGTCAACGCCCGAAAAATAACAAAACGCAGCTGGGGGTGCAAGGTGTCAGGAAGGTTCGCTTATTTAAGAGAAACCAGACAGCAGCAATCGGCAGTTTCAACGGGCAGTCAGAGTTGAGTTAAGAACACAGGGAGAGACAGTGGACGAGCGCGGCCTCGATGCACGTGTGTTGACCCTCCGACCCGACCACCTCCTACTCCACAGCCAACGTCACCGGGAAGCGAATAAAAAATATGTTGATGTCCGTCATTTTATTAACCGAGAAAAATCGTCATTTTTAACAGTTAAAAAGCAAGTCACTTTGTGTCCAGCTTATGTTTCCCCATTTATCAGTGAGAAGAATATCGTCAAAATTTTGGTTGCAGGTTAATCTTCGTGTCTAGTCTACGGCAATATATTTTATTTTATTTTAATTTTTTGTTGTGGCTAATTTTAAAAGTTTCATAATTATTTGAACGAGTGCGTTTTTTTTTTGTTTTGTTTTTTTTGTATTTTTTCAAAGAAATTTTTTTTTACTGGAGGATAATTTTGTTTTAAAATTTCTCTTAAATTCCTTGGTCGTCTTCTTTGCTCGGCCATTGTTTAGTTGACTCCCATACCCACCCCGCATACATGCACGTAGTATCCAAAAACATAAAATAATTCTTCTATCACTGGTTGAGCACGTGTTTTTTTTTTTTGGGGGGGGGGGGGAACAACTTTACAAATAAGTAATGATTTTGCTTTGATTTTATTTTATTTTAATTTTTTGTTGTGGCTAATTTGAAAAGTTTCATAGTTATTTGAACGAGTGCGTTTGTTTTTTGTATTTTTTTCAAAGAAATTTTCTTTTACTGGCTTTAACTAAGTTAAAACTTAGTTAACTCAAAGCCCCTACTTTTTATTTTTATTTTTTTATTTATTTATTTAATTTTTTTTCAACTGGAGTAGATAGACTAAACTATCGCCTGGTTCACACTACACCCACGTCTATTGTACAGGTGTAGAGGCTCATCCCTTGTTCCCTGTTCAGGATGTGGTTTCCGGCTTTCTCTTTTCCAATCTTTTCACTTTTCTTTATTTTTTCTTTTTCATTTTTTTTTCTCAGTTGGAGTAAATAGACTAAACTATCGCCCGATTCACACTCCATCCACGTCTATTGTAAAGGTGTAGAGGCTCATCCCTTGTTCCTTGTTCAGGATGTGGTTTCCGGCTTTCTCTTTTCCAATCTTTTCACTTTATTTTTTTTTCTTTTTCATTTTTTTTTTTCTCAATTGGAGTAGATAGACTAAACTATCGCCGGTTCACACTCTATTGTACAGGTGTAGAGGCTCATCCCTTGTTCCCTGTTCAGGATGTGGTTTCCGGCTTTCTCTTTTCCAATCTTTTCAGTCTTACGTAGCCCCCTGTACATCAGTGGAATTACCGCCTTGCTCGGGGTGATATGATTAAAAAAAATATCTTGTTGAATACACCGGTTCCCGTCCGATCACCGAAGTTAAGCAACATCGAGCCTAGTCAGTACTTAAATGGGTGACCATTTGGGAATACCAGGTGCTGCAAACCTAAGGACCAAGAATGGTCCAGCGGTCCTCCAGGTTTGGGGGTTGGGTGCAGCGCTAACAACCCTGCCCCGTAAAAAACAGTTTGTTACAGAAACAGCAACAAAAGGTTGCTGCCCTATGCACCATTTGGGGTGTGATGGATAAATGATGATGATGATGTTAATCTTCGTCGCCGTCGAAGTGGGTATACAACATTAAATTTCAAGACTATTCACGATATAAACCTAAAATGTTGGATATTCTCTTTACTTTTGGTATTAGAATTTATGGACATTTGTAGGATAATTTGAGTGAGTCATATGGGAAGCAATGGTTGATTTGATCGAGAATGTTACTTTTTCGCTGAAAATGACCGCAAATGTTAGAATTTTTTGTTAGTTCTCATTAAGAATAACAAAAAAAAAACCCCAAAAAACTCTAACCCGGCAGGAGACTAACGGAATAACATGTTAATTCCTCCGAGTTATGAAAGTTTGGGTGTAGAAAAACAAAAATGCCACAAAATGCCTTATACTGCTAGATTTTTCTTAATTCAAACGTTTAACAGCATTAACCTTTTCTTTGGGCAAAACTAAAAAAAATTTGACCACTTGACAGACCTCGAACCTGACTAAAAAGTTGTACAAAACTAACCGTTTGGGAGAAATGTTAAAATATTTTGATTCTCCAAGACGAAATCGCTGTTAAAATCTGAACCTAAATTAATACCATGAACTGAGTTTCGGGTCTCAATGAGAAAAAAGAAAATAAAGTCAACTAATCTCTTCCTCTTTAGGCATCCATACTTTAAAATTATAGTATTAAAATTTTAGTATGAGCGAACAAAAAAGTGCCTAACATTGTTGAATGAATTTCATGATGGAAGGAGGGAAATCCTTTGATGTTATAACGGTTTTCAAGGTTTGACACCAACAAAAATATAAGAAAGTCGTAGTCTATGATAACAGGTTACGATTTAATCTATTTTTATGTATGACTTAATGTATTTGATAAATTGTTGTGTATAAGATCCCTTTTGCGTTCATAAATACGCTGGTTTTTAAATTTCTGCAAATTTCCCAATGTATTGTAAGGAACTGTCGTGACAGTTTATTTTATATATATATATATATATATATATATATATATATATATATATATATATATATATATATATGTTTTTATATTTTTGGTTTTGCTCATTTTATGATGGAAGGAGGAAAAGACATGAACGCACACATATAAACGTACAAACATCCACACATGGACAAAAAGACAAGTATACACACATACACTGGCAAGCAGACACATATACAAATTAATATACTCACACATGTATACATACACAAATTTCAAAATTTTGTTTTTATCGACTTGTCAATTTATCTGTTAAACTTTAGCTAGGTTTGGAAAACGGCTGTAACGGCTACAATATTGAATACATGTAAGAGCGAATTCGTAAGATGACAATAGCCTTGAATGAATGAGGTCAGGGCAGACACAATCATATTTCCGTGCACGAACACATATACATAATTAGATATATACTCACGAAAATACACAAGTTAAAAACAAGAACTTACGCAACTAAAACCTCCACATATCATCATATACAAAATAAAAAATATAACCACATACATAAAACTACTTATACAAAACTTCTGGCATATACATAGGCAAATAAGCGCAGGAATATTCACACAGAAGCATACGCACATATATAAACGTGCACACAATATTTTATATATATATATATATATATATATATATATATATAGATAGATAGATATAGACACACATACATGGACATCTGAACATATATACATACAAATATGAATAAACACACATACACATGTATATATATATATATATATATATATATGAAAGTATACATACATATATATAAGATATACACACACATACACAAATATATGCATACATACACATCAGCAAGTGAAAGAAAATACCAATATATCTACTAGTCCAAAAAACAGAAGTACACATACATACATACATACATACATACATACATACATACATACATAAACATTTATTTGCCTTTATTTGATGGGTACCTTCATCCGACCTGGACGCTCCAACGATTGCCCCCTAGTTATTCAATCCAGCATATATCACCACACTAACATCCGTCAAGCACCCAAACCCTAACACCCGATCGTCAGCCATGAAGCACCCAATCCGACACCGATTATCTCGCCAATACTCGACAGAGCCCAATCCAGCACATACCACCCGGCTAATACCCAACACGCTTCTCCATAGCACCAACCGTCAAACTAATAACCATGATACTCAAGGCCCAAGTCCCACACTGTTTCTGAACTTTTTACTAGCACTCGGCCCCGCGACAACCGATATATATATATACTAGCAGTATAGCCTGGTGTTGCTTGGGTGTAATGAAAGCTTTAAAACTAATCCATGGCCTTGGACGTTGGCACGAAAGACTAAAAAGCAATAGTTGTTTCCAGTTAAAGCGAAACCGTAGACTGAAAGAAAAATGAATGGATGTAAGTCAAATTTTGATTTCCTGGTATCGATATCAAATAAGTTTTTTCGTCGTAAACTGAATTTTGAATGCTAAATAAGTCCTCTGAGTAAATGATATCATGGCTGAGACTAAGAACTACAATTATACCTACTTAAAGCCAAACCCGAATCAAAAACTAAAATAAAAGGTTTGAAAAAAATACAGACATACATCCAGATAAACAGACACACACACACACACACACATCTTGCCTTTTATATATATATATATATATATATATATATATATTATCAATTTTCTGCACTATTGTAAGAACTGCAACCTTGAAACTTCTAAATATCGTTTCTTATGTCTTTGTCTATGAGTGTATGAAATTTGATTAAAATCGGACCACTCCTTCTATAACCCGATTTTTTCGATTATCGATTTTCGATATTTATCTGGGGTACCTCGACACAAAACCTAGCTAAGAATTCTCGCAGACGCTTATAGTACAACTGTGTAAATTTTCAACAAAATCGGTTCAACCGTTTCGGAGTCTATAGGTAACGGACACACACAGAGACAAAGTTCCATTTATAAATAAGTTTAGATGTAAAAAGATAATGATCAGTAATACAACTATACTACACCAAATCGGTTCAGCCGTTTCGGAGTCTATAGGTAACGGGTACAAACACACACAGACACACACACACAGACAAAGTTCCATTTATAAATAAGTTTATATATATATATATATATACATATATATATATATATATATATATATATATACATATATATATATATATGCTTCAGAATTATTATTATGTATATTTTTGATTTTGCTCATTTCTATAATAATTTTGAATAATTATAACTATTTTGATATTGTTAAGATTGGATAAATTATTTTGGCTAGTGGATGTTTGGCTACTAGAAAAGGTATTAATACCGTCTTTTCCCTCCAGCTATGAATTAAATAACAGGATAGATTGAGTTTTATAGCCTTGGTTGGAAACCAATCTACCGCAGAAAGTAACGGCAACTTGCTTCGGGAAAATTTTCTGCTCAGTCAGTCATGTCACGAAAGAGACATGATCGCCCAAGCGTGTATCACGTATAGCACTTAACTGACTGAATATAATCGTTGGAAACAATTAAAGAGTCTAATGGGAACAAAGTTTGGGGATCTGCTTTTTATTGCTATGAAGTAATAAACTGATCCGCATAGAATTAGTAAAAATTAATATAATCAACAACAAATACAATTCAAGCTTCTAGTAGTCGGGGATCTATTTGATATTGTCATTAAGTAATAAACTGATCTCTCATTAATTACTACTTATTAATATAATATAATCCATCTCTTCTCCCTCTAGCTATGGGTTAAATAAGAGAACATTGATATATGGAGCCTAGATTGACAGCTAGTCTACCGCAGAAAGTAAAGGCAAACTACTGTGGGAAAAATGTCCAGTCAGTCATGTCTCTTTCGAGACATGATCGCTCAATCGTGTATCACGTATGGCACTTAATTGACTAACTAGATGTTAAGGAGTTAAAAAGTTGTGTTATATCTGTTTTTCTAGTTTTTTATTTTTTGTTATTGGAGTTTGTGGTAAGCTAGAAGTATTCACTACTATTTCTCAGTACTTTAGTCTTCAATCCAGGTCAGTATAATTCAATGTTGCATTGCTATCTAGCAAGTGTTGTTAGACTCAGAGTCAAAGTGGTTGATACTGACTTGGCAGACCGGCTGCAGCCGCTCTCACACCGGCGTGATGTGGCTTCCCTGTGCCTCTTCTACAAGTACTTTCATGGCTTCTGCTCCGATGAGCTCAGATCACTGGTGCCGCCTAAGCACGAATTTACACGAGATACTAGATTAGCAACGAGGTCCCACCCTTTTACAGTTAAACAAATAAGATGTAACCGTAAATTCTACTCCAACAGCTTCTTTTCTCGCGCTTCCCGCCTGTGGAACTCCCTTCCACAAGTCTGCTTTCCCGACAGTTACAATCTCCAGGTATTTAAATGTAGGGTCAATAGACACCTCCTATCACACTAACTCCCAACTATTCTCACAACACTCTCATCTACCCAACCCTCATTCTCGGTATCATAACCGGCTATCACCCACCCTCTGTCATTTCCTATATTTAATCAGCCTTTCTCCACTCTACGTAGCCCCCTGCACAGTAGTGGCAGTGACATGCCTTGCTCGGGGTGAAACGCTTATAAAAAAAAAAAAAATCTGTTTTTGATTCGACGTTAATAAGTTTGTTAAAAATGATCGAATAATACTATGTTATGTGAATATATTAATAGGGAATCATATCAGTTGAGTGATACACGCTTGGGCGATCATGTCTCGAAAGAGACATGACTGACTAGGCAGAAGATTATCCCACAATAGGTTGCCATTGCTTTCTGCGGTAGACTGGTGAATTATATTATTATATTAATAAGTAGTAATTAGTGGGGGATTAGTTTATTGCTTCATGAGAATAGAAAACCGATCCCCCACTTTATGCCCAGTAGAAGCTTTAATTGTCTTTCCAACTATTCAGTCAGTCAGTTAAGTGCCATGCGTGATACACGCTTGGGCGATCATGTCTCGAAAGAGACATGACTGACTAGGCAGAAGATTATCCCACAATAGGTTGCCATTGCTTTCTGCGGTAGACTGGTGAATTATATTATTATATTAATAAGTAGTAATTAGTGGGGGATTAGTTTATTGCTTCATGAGAATAGAAAACCGATCCCCCACTTTATGCCCAGTAGAAGCTTTAATTGTCTTTCCAACTATTCAGTCAGTCAGTTAAGTGCCATGCGTGATACACGCTTGGGTGATCATGTCTCGAAAGAGACATGACTGACTAGACAGAAGATTTTCCCGCAGTAGTTTGCCATTTCTTTCTGCAGTAGACCGCTTGCCACCCAGGGCTACAGAACCCAAGCTTTCTGGCTATTTAACTCATAGCTAAAGAAGAAGATTCATAGCCTCCTCAAAATGGATTCATAGCCTCCCCAAAATTATTTGCGCATAATACAACGAATTCAACTGGAATTCGAACTCATTCAGTCAGTTAAGTGCCATACGTGATACACGCTTGGGCGATCATGTCTCGAAAGAGACATGACTGACTAGGCAGAAGATTATCCCACAATAGGTTGCCATTGCTTTCTGCGGTAGACTGGTGAATTATATTATTATATTAATAAGTAGTAATTAGTGGGGGATTAGTTTATTGCTTCATGATAATAGAAAACCGATCCCCCACTTTATGCCCAGTAGAAGCTTTAATTGTCTTTCCAACTATTCAGTCAGTCAGTTAAGTGCCATACGTGATATACGCATTGGGCGATCATGTCTCGATAAAGACATGACTGACTGAGCAGAAGATTATCCCGCAGTAGGTTGCCATTGCTTTCTGCGGTAGACTGGTTGCCAGCCAAGGCTATAGAACCGAATCTGTCCTGTTATTTAACTCATAACTGGAGGGAAGAGACGGATTAATACCTTTCCCATAAGTTATTTGTGCGTAAGTGAATGCAATGAATTCAACTGGAATTCGAACTCGGCTCCTCCGAGAGAGAGAGAGAGAGAGGGAGAGAAAGAGGAGAGAGAGAGAGAGACAGACAGACAGACAGACAGACATCTATTCCAGCATAACTGGCAGCCGCGCTAATAATCTTTCATTGGTATATGTTTGTACTACTGTCTTTGTAAAATATTTGTTTAACACTATTCCATTTTTTTGGTCTTTATTTCTGACCCCCAATAACTTGGTGACGAAGTCGCAACAATAATATAGAATCATATCAGAGAATCGTATATGTACCTAAAAGAAGAATTTTGTGGTAAAATATTTTGAAAGGATCTTCTTTTATGTGCCCTGCCCTTTCAGGACGTAGGCGATCATGGCTTTCCACATCTCCCTGGTGGCTCTTAGCACGCTTTCTCCTGTTGCACCATGCAACCCTCGTTCCGTCATCCACCTGATCAGGTCCTTCAAATATGTTATCCGCTGCTTTCCTTTCCCCTGTCTCTTTTTCCCTCTATCTGGCCTGTTAGTATCAGGTTCTCCAAGCACTCTTTCCTCGTTGCATGTCCCAGGAACTTTAACTGTCTCTTCCTGATGCTCAGTATTAATTTCCTTTTCGTCTCCATTCTTTCCAAAACCTCATCATTGCTCACATGTTCGGTCTATGATACACTCCCGATCAAAAATTTAAGACCACTTAAAAATCTTTAAAAAGAAATATTTTTTTTCCAGATAGATTTTAAACTCCTTCCAACTTAAGGTTACCAATACTACAATCTAAAAGGTTTATGGAAACAAAAAGCTACATTCCAAACATTTTATTTAGAAATTTACATTTTTATAAAATGAGGCGATTTACACATGATCAAAATTATAAGACCAGAGACAAAAATTCTACGAAATTGTACAAAAAGTGTATGAAAATATTCAACGACCAAATTTAATAATGAAGTCTACCTCCACTGCTTTTGATGACTTCAAAACTTCTGTCGAGCATGCTAGAAATAAGCGTTTCCATTAAGGTGCGTTGGGATGTTGCTACAGCTTCTGAAGATGGCTTCACAAAGTTCATTTTTTGTTGAATATTGTTTGCCATTTCGATAAACATCTCTTGTCATCCATCCCCAAACATTTTCAATTGGGTTCAAGTCCGGTGAGCATGCAGGATGTCCCAAGAGATGGACCCATTTTCTTGTAGAAAGGTCAAGGTCTGTCTTGCAACATGGATTGCAGCATTATCCTGTCGGAATAACCATCCATCCCCACACAAACGTCATCAAAGATGCTTTTTGTATCATGTTAACACAACCAGCCGCTCTCTGGCGACCCTGCATCACCTGGAGCTCCATCGTCCCTCTGTAAGAAAAGGCACCCCATACCATTAGGGACCCTCCACCACTATTTTCAGGAGGCATGTTTTTGTTATACCAATAACGTTGAAAGCCATCAGGACCATCGAGATTGAATTTTTTCTCATCAGAAAACAGGACTTTCTTCCACTTCTCAACGTCCCATGTTTGGTATTCACGACCAAACTTTAAGCGGCCCAACTTGTGACGTGGAAGCAGGCGAGGAATTTGTTTACGCTTTATATTTATCATGTCTTTAAGTGTCGTCTGATGGTTACGGGACTGCAATCAGCATCTGTGACTGCCTTAATTTGACTAGAAGAAAGTCCCCTGTCTTTCATAACAACCCGTCTTATTCTCCTACTCAATGCAGGAGAAATTTTTGGGGGGGGCCTACCAGAGTATTTTGCTTTTCCATAATTCTCACTGTTCTTTCGAAAGTTGCAAATCACAGTTTTACTGCGATTTACCTTAGCTGCGATCGCCCACTGTGACAAACCTTGCTTATGGAATTCTAGAATTCGAGAACGCTCAACTTTGGTAAGTTTGCTTGCTTTAGGCATGGTAACACCTTTTCGCAGTGATTACTAATCTCTAACTGAACTAAAAACATTGGAATTGCCATAGATCTAACAATTTATACCCCTGGTCTTATAATTTTGATCATGTGTAAATCGCCTCATTTTATAAAAATGTAAATTTCTAAATAGAATGTTTGGAATGTAGCTTTTTGTTTCCATAACCTTTTAGATTGTAGTATTGGTAACCTTAAGTGGGAGGAGTTTAAAATCTATCCATAAAAAAAAAAATTTCTTTTTAAAGATTTTTAAGTGGTCTTAAATTTTTGATCAGTAGTGTATCCTTCTGTAGAACCACATTTTAATTGCTTCAAGTTTTTCCTTCATCTTCAAAGATATTGTCCAGCATTCACTGCCATATTGAAGAACTGACATCACATAGCAATCCAATACTCTCCTCTTTGTTTCTAGCGAAATTGTCCTGTTTCTTAATACTTTACTCAACTTCTGGAATGCATGCTTGTGCTTTTGGATCTCAGGAATATAAATGTATAGAAACTGATGTGACCACAAAGTGAGGGGTCAATTTGTATCGTGATTGTAATATAGAACTGATCCCCCACTTTATATCCAGTATGCTTCTGTAGAACCACATTTCAGCTGCTTCAAGTGTTTTCCTTCATCTTCGAAGATATTGTCCAACATTCACTGCCATAATGAAGAACCGACATCACATAGCAATCCATTACTCTCCTCTTTGTTTTTAGCGAAATTGTCTTGTTTCTTAATGCTTTCTAGAATTTTTTTAAAAATTCAAAAAATAGACAAGCCAAAACAGGGAATAAACTTTTCGTGCCTTTATTACTTGACGCAGTTCTTACCCTCTTACATGTGGATAAATTAAGTCAACGGCAGACAACTAAGCTTTGTACTGACACACAGCCCAATTTCAGTCTAATAAAAAGGAGATTTTTATTCATGATGTTCAAATTTTACTCATCGTGAAAAAGTTATTCCCAGAGTGGAAACGCCTCACGAACACAAATATCCAATTAGTCTTAAATATATTCGAGTTGAACAATTAAAAAAACAATATTATTCTCACTATAGAAGCAATAAAGTTAATTGTGTTATGAACATAGTGAACGGCGTTTCACGACAAATTCCGTTCCGCCACCTGAGGGGCATTTGTAGTTATAAAGAGGGCAATGTGCGAAGTTATATTACTAGTATCATTTTTTCCCCCATGTCTAACATTCATTCCTCCTGACATTCCCCTATGTAGCCCCATGCGCAACAGTGGCAGTGGAATGCCTTGCTTGGGGTGAGATGATTTTTTAAAAAAAAGTATATATATATTGATGTAATCAATTTCAAACTAGGTATTTATGCTGATGATATAACTATTTACTCCTGTATAAACAGTAAGTCCGACATCAATCGGTTGTTAACTGGAGTAAGAAATGGCTTGTAAAATTTAACGCCTCCAAAACGAAACTGCTATCTTTTAATTCTCATAGAGTCATTTTGCCTTCCTTCAGTATGGCTGATGATAACCTCCAAATAAAACAACTCATTGCGCCTTTTTTATTTCACGTTCTTGTAGAATCCTTAGACAGCAACAGCCAGTAATCAGTTGAAGTTGAAACTGACAGCTCAAAAACTGCCCAGCAAATTGGTAGGTGGTTTATCTAACAGCTTGGAAGATTCCACTCTGCTATCTAGGCAAATCTATTCTGTAGGTTATGATTGGCTGATGATTTCAGTGTGGATATTGTGCGCAATAAATATCAGCACAATATCCACTCAATGGGTGAGTAGATAGGGAGCCTATTGATTTGACCCTATGGTCAGAATACAGCGGCCTCTTTGTTTTGTGGGGTTGGTTGGGTCCAGCTAAATTCATATATTTATTTTGTATTTTGAGTTGTAACATTTTCTGTTTTGGGGGAATTATTGTCATCCCCCTCCTTCTCATGCAATTTCAGGAGAGAGTTTTATCGATATTTTGTATTTTAGAAAATTGTTGTTTCTATATGCACTTGGGTTGCTTTTAGGTCCCCGGATTGTCTTGCGAAATTTTGATACATAGCAGATTGAGTGTTGATGAACAAGTTCTTGTGGTGATTGAAAAACATTGTAAATCGGAATAGCTAGGGATAAGATAGTTACTGTAGACCATCCCGAGTTTTGTTCCCCTCCCCAAATCGGCCTTGTGCCACAATTATGGATTACTCATAATAAATAAAGAGAGGAGAGATGGACATGTATTGAGTTACAACCCTGTGTATTTTTGTCTGCTAGTTGGAAACATTCTTGTAAAGGTGAGTCTCATACTCTTAATTGTTCAGTTTTTAAATGGCATTAGGTGATGTGATTATGTTGAACCAAATGCTAGGACTGCTGTCAGGAAATTTGGTTCACTATGTCATGTCAGAAAGCTTTTTCATGCCAAAATTCATTTTGCACGTTTATAAATCTACCATTCGTCCGTGCATTGAATATTGCTGCTATATCTGGTCTAGTGTTCCTGTTATACATTTCGATATTCTTGGTCCAATCCAAAGCAGGATCAGCAATGTTATCGATCTTGTGACCTGGTATCTCCACTTCAGTCACGGGGCTTCTCTCTGTCTTTTCTATTAATATTTTCATGGTAATTGTTCTGCTACGCTTTTCTCATTGGTATCTCAACTGCATGAATTTTAGCGTACTACTAGATTGGCAATTAGGTCTCATTGCTTTATTATTGAAATAGTTAAATGTAACCGTAAGCTTTTTTATTATACTTTCTCTTGTAGCATTTGATGCCTGCGGAAGTCTTTTCCAGTATCTTGTTTCTAGCACCTACGTTTTTCCAAATTGTAAATGCAATGTCAGTTGTCATCTTCTGTCTTCCTGGACCCTGTTCTTTAGTTGTCCTTTCTACACACTAAAATCTTCTCGCCTCTTTCATTACCAGGAACCCCCCCCCCCCCCGCCTTGCGTCTTAGTGACATCATCGCCTTTCTTAGAGGGAAATGATTAAAATAAAAGACCTGGTAACTTTTTCGGCATGAAGATGTGGGTTTTGTTTTTTTTTTTCAATTTAACGGGTTCTTTTCGTACTGGTTTAGGACAATCATTTGAACCTGGTGTAAAGTCTTTCTTTGATGCAAACAAAAAAATTCGAAAAGATCGTTCCGCGAATTCAACAACAACATAAAAAAAAAAACACAATTCGCCAATATAATGACGACTATTTACGATACAAATCTATCCACATTCACATCAATGGCGACCTACGTGTCGTTTTGTGAAAATATTTCAAGCTCGGTTCCTTTCAATAATAACAATAATAAAAACTCTTTTTCGTCTGATTGATTTTGAGGGACGAGGATATTGAAAATCAGTTGCACATGGAATTTAGAACGACTGAATTTATCGAACCGTTTTAACGAATCAATTCTCCGAAGCAATTGTGCTTTATTGATGATTTATAAGTGTTTTGTTAAAGAAAGGAAAATCTCTAAAGAAATACTTTCTGTAAATCGTTGAAAATAGATACAAATGAAGGAAACATTTTTTAAAGTCTTAAAACGGTACCGTCAAAATAAATAAATAAAAATACCCTTCAGCAATACGATGTCGTGCGCAATTGATAATGCATCATCTTTTGACAGATCGCCAAACGAATCTGGTACGATATTGGAAAAAGAAAATGTCTGATTTTTTACAATTTTATGTGTAATTTATTGGTGATACTTTGTTGTTAAAAAGCTTAGAAAACAGTTCTTTTCAAGTTTGACTTTAGTCATATTTTCTATGAATAAAATCAAAACTCGGGTCTTAAATAGGCTGTTTCCTCACTTAATTTTTTTTTGGGGGGGGGGGGGCTGGTTTCTCCTGGTCCGAAAGACCGGGTGTTTTGTTGTTAAAAAGCTTAGAAAACAGTTTTTTTTTTAATCATATCACCCCAAGCAAGGCGATAACGCCACTGATGCGCAGGGGGCTATGTAAGGGTAAAAAGAATGGAAAAGAGAAAGCCGGAAACCACATCCTAAACAGGGAACAAGGGATGAGCCTCTTCACCTGTTCAAGTTCTTTTCAAGTTTGACTTTAGTCATATTTTCTATGAAGAAAATTAAAACTCGGGGCTTAAATAGGCTGTTTCCTCACTTAAATTTAGTTTTTTTTGGGGGGGGGGGGGGGTCTGGTTCCTCCTGATCCGAAAGACCGGCTGTTTTGTTGCTAAAAAGCTTAGAAAACAGTACTTTTCAAGTTTGACTTTAGTCATATACACTTGTATTGTAGTGTATAAGAAATTAATTAAATCAACTCTCTTCTTCACTTTTACAAAAATTCACAACGACGTGTGAAATCCTGGTTTTCCCAAAATAGAAAAAGGATAGACAATCTGCTTAAAGAAAAAGTCGAAACCAGATTTCGTAAGTAGGTGTTAAAATGATTTTTGACCAATGGAAATGACTTGCAAGACTAAAAGGACTTCGCGTGTAAGTGCGAAAATATCGGGATTACAATAAAGGGACTGCGTCAACGTCAATCAAATCAGTCAGATGGAAGCAGCGAGAATGACAACACTAAAATGTAACTTTCAACTTTAAGCGACTCGGACGTTGTTCTCTTTCTCCTTATCTCTTTCAACAATTTCAAAAAAGAACATTTTTTACAAACTTAAACTTTCTCAATGAACATTAATTTTTACGAATTCTTGTTATTCCTTCTTTTATAAAATTTCTATTTTGACATACAAAATGTATATTTTATTATTCCACTCTTCTACACTAATCCACACATTCCAACTGACTACCAAGCTTCTGATGATAATAATTCTGATGATTATAATTTTGCATAAAACTTGTAAGCTGTAGGGAGTTCGGTTAAGTCTGGCACAAGGCCGAACCAAAGATGCATTAACCAGCTCCTTTACACTTCAGATCAATCGGAATTTTAAAACGTTGTACCATTCAAATCGTTTTACGGAAATATAGAATTAAAAGTGAATTGAAAAGTATTGATTTCCAAACAGATTTGTAGTGAGGAGGGAAGTCGTTAAATACCCAATTAAAATGCGAACCTGTACGGCATTACCACCACCTGTAAATTTGTTGATTATTATTTTTTTTTTTAACTTTTTTTTCGGTGCATTCTTATCGATTAGTACATAAACTTTCCGATTTTCAAGAAAAATTTGGAAAAATTCAATATTTAAAGATTTTTAGTGGGTGGGTGCTGGGCTCAGTTTCTCTTACAACGTTATAGTAAATCGATCCTCCATTTTGGAAACACTCGCTTCGAGTTGTTGCCCTTTTTCTTTTCTTTCTTTTTTTTTTTTTTTTCAAAACTTGTAGGAAATTAATGAAAAAAACCGTTCCGGAAATACGTGTTAATTCAAAACTTTTTTAGAAGAGGAATTATTTTAAAGATTTTCTGTCAATTTTTTTAAAATGTTTTACATGTAATATTTTTCATTCCAAATTTTTTACAACAGGAATTATTTTATAGAAACTCTGTCCAATTTTTTTTTAATGTTTAAAATAACTTATTTTTCATTGATATGAAGTAGGGATAATTAAAAATTTTCCATGGGTTTGTCAATCTTCAAATTGTAAGCTTCTCTATACATGGTCTCAACGACATCAAAGCGACCCCAACGCGAGTGTTTCCAAAATGGAGGATCGATTTACTATAAGGTTGTAAAAGAAACTGAGCACTCCCTACAAATCTCATATAATGACTTTTTTCCAATTTTTTTTTTAATAATCAGAAAATTTAAGGTCCAAATCGATGATATTGCACGGAAACAAGTAAAAAAAATGATAATCAACATATTTACAGGTGGTGGTAATGTCGTACAGGTCCGCCCTTAAATCTAACGAAACATCAAATTTATTTTCTTTTTGAGCGGAACGAAAATTTTTCAGTGCCCCGTTATAAATTTTATTTTTACTGGGTATATAACTATTATAGCTTTGTACAAATCTGAATATAGTTTTGAAGAAAAGCTACTCTGACTAAGATGAAAGTAATATTCGTTAAACAGTAATAAAATTGACAATGTTATATGTAATACAAAATTCAAGATAAATTTATGCTGTAATTAACATTCTGTTTACAGATTTAACTTGTTAAATTTTGTAAAATCTATAAAAAAATTATTCCTACCAAATCAAAGCTCTTGTGTCAGACACAAAAACTTAGTAGAAATAGTTGGACACAATAATAGAAGCAAAATTATAAAACACAAGACAACCTAGGCGGAAAATTTTAAAAGGAAAAGCACATTTATTTGCAGTTTACAATTAAATAAAAATTAAATAAACAATTAAATAAACAATTAAATAAACAATTAAATAAACAATTAAATAAACAATTAAATAAAATTAAAAAAGTACAAACAAAATTTGCACAAAATTTCCTTTGATTAAGATAGTCAATAATTTGTGATAATTTTTTTTTTTAAAAAAAGGGAAAATATTACAAAACCGAGAAAGACAAGAATTTTCAAAAATGACGAAAAGAGAAAATAATAAGGCAGTAAAAAACAAAGGTGCCATCACTTTTGATAAAAAATAAATAAATAAATAAATAAATAAATAAACAAAAAAAAATACCTATTTGTAAATTATTCCACTGGAGTCACTGAAACAGTATTTTTTTTTTTTTTGGTCTCTTTTTACACAGTTTGTTTTTGAGAAAATTTCCAGAAATCATTTCGTTTTAGGCTGGTCAATCTCAAGAGAATTTTTTACTGGAACTTCAAATTCATCTCGTCTCTCTGTGACTGGCTAGTAACAGGAGCCTTTTTAATGTTCTCGTGATATCAGTGCTTTTTTTTTATGTTGACCTGTCTTTTTCCCTTGCTATCAAAATGTCTTTTCACCGTATCTAATGACCTGAGCTTCCATCTCTTGCCCACTATTTAGGATGTTATTAGAGTTTGAGATCACGTCTTCCATTATTCAATATATACGAAAAAATAATTTGCCATAAACTGGAAATGAATCCTTCACAAATTTTGGGGGTTTTAACCGCTGAGCCGAAAAAGATATACAATAGTATCAATTTTTACACAAACCATCTGGCCCACACAAACATATTTCTCTCAAAAGAACCTGCATTCAAGAAACAACCTCGCCGATTATCTACACGAATTTAGAACTGAGCCCTTTATTATGTTCACCTGGGTAGATTGTTCTCGTTCCGTAAGTCATGCGGCTTCCAGATGTCTCAGTTATCTCCATTTAACTCAACTCTTTACTTTTTTTCACCTCTGCTGTAACAGAACTCACAATTCTTTGACTCAAGTCACTGGATCCATTCAACGTCATGGGTCTTCAAGAACACATAGCACAATAGATAAAAGCGTTAGTTTGATCCAGTGACTTGACCAAATGAGTTGTTAGCTCAATATCTGGCTTTATGGCAACAAAGAAGAGGACAACAATTTGAACAATGTAAATAGTGTAAATATTTACAGTATCACATCTCAGAAATATAGACAGATTCTGAAGAAGGGCAGTGCGTACAGCGGCCGAAACGTCGTGAATATGGCAATAAAAATGAGGATAACAGTTTGAACAATGTAAATAGTAACAGTACTGCATCTCTCAGAAATATAGACAGATCCGAAAGAAGGCTGGTGCAACTCTTTTCCAATCTTTCCAATCTATCGCCCGGTTCACACTCCACCCACGTCTATTGAACAGGTGTAGAGGCTCATCCCTTGTTCCCTGTTTAGGATGTGGTTTCCGGCTTTCTCATTTCCAATCTTTTTACTCTTTTCTTTTTTCTTTCAATTGGAGTAGATAGACTAAACTATCGCCCGGTTCACATTCCACCCCCGTCTATTGAACAGGTGAAGAGGCTCATTCCTTGTTCCCTGTTTAGGATGTGGTTTCCGGCTTTCTCTTTTCCAATCTTTTCACTCTTTTCTTTTTTTTCAATTGGAGTAGATAGACTAAACTATCGCCCGGTTCACACTCCACCCACGTCTATTGAACAGGTGTAGAGGCTCATCCCTTGTTCCCTGTTTAGGATGTGGTTTCCGGCTTTCTCTTTTCCAATCTTTTCACTCTTATGTAGCCCCCTGCACATCAGTGGTGTTACCGCCTTGCTCGGGGTGATATGATTAAAAAAAAAATGTGAATAAAGTTGAGGACAACAGTCCGAACAATGTAAATAAATACAAAACCTCATCTCAAAAATATAAATAAACCAAGACGATTGTACATTTAAACAAGATTAACATTTTTTTTAAATAATCAAAATAACATTTTTATAGATCAAAACATTCAAATAAACAATCTAAATGATTGAATATTGTTTTCTTTGTTGCTCTCATTTTAAAGATACGATCATTTATGGTTTTTGTTGTCGCCACAATATAATCAATATTAATTTTTTTTTTTTTTTCAGAACAAAATCTATACAAATTATTACTCGTTACGCTCGTTTGCTTTTTCAAAGCTTCCTCGCTCGTCGGGCACAATGCCATTCTTGAACCAATTTTCATCTGCATACGTTCTCTAAGGAATTGATTATTTCCAGGCCATAACCAAAAATTGCTGCTTCTAGTAGCGGTCTCAGAACCAGACGGATAAAGAATCGTCTGAATCAGCTGCCCCACCGCCATCTTGCTTTCTAGTCACCAGCCACTCTTTTTAAAAACAGTTTTCTGCCGCCTATGAGTTTGAGTCGGAGAGATGAGAGAGAATTTTCTGTCATCGCATTTGCGGCACATGACCCCCACCTCCCCCCACAACCGATCTTTGGATGTCACCGACTCGATTGGAGCGACTCGTCAGCATCACTAACACCCCTGCCCAGGACTCGTCTCATGGTGAAAGAGTGTAGGGGGAGGCACGAAGAACGATGTGTGCGTCATTCACAGAATTTTGATGAGGTCATGGCGCGTGACAATACTAGAGAAGAAGGAAAAAGAATGCAATTTGTTTTTATTGTACTGAGGTTGTTGCTATCGTTTGCTGTGGCCTAATTTCATTTATTGCTGTTCTTGTTATTTTTTTTTTTATTTAAGCAGACGATAGTAACTGTCATCTTCATCAGACATTGCGATGATCGTCGGATTACTCAAAAACGATCAATCATTCACTTTATGGATGAGTCTGTCTGTTTAGGATGTGCGTTGTGGTACAGTGGATATCGGCTCGGAACGAGAAATTGGGGTAGCCGAGTTCGAATTCCAGTTGAATCCATTGTATTCACTTACGCGCAAATACCGTTGGGAAAGGTATTAATCCGTCTCTTCCTTCCAGATTCTAATCAAAATAATTCCTGTTTGAAATACACCAGTGTATTTTGCATTCTGGGAATAGTAAATTTAATTATTTAACTTTCAATTAAAACTAAAATAAAAGTTTCAAGAAGACTTTATTATTTAAAAAAAATCAATTTAAAAGCTAGTTATCGAAAATGAGTGGAGGTACCGACATAATTACCTACGCTCTGTTTCAGATGGTATGTGTGTTGTGGTGCAGTGGATATCGGCGCGGAACAAGAAATCGGGGAGCCAAGTTCGAATTCCAACTGAATTCATTGCATTCACTTACGCGCAAATACCCTTGGGAAAGGTATTAATCCGTTTATTCCTTCCAGTTATGGGTTAAATAGCAGGACAGAGTGGGTTGGCAATCAGTCTACCGCAGAAAGCAATGGCAACCTACTGCGGGATAATCTTCTGCCCAGTCAGTCATGTCTCTTTCGAGACATGATCGCCCAAGCGTATATCACGTATGGCACTTAACTGACTGTCTGTTTATCTAACTTTCTTTTTAGATGATGGCTGGTTGTATTTGGCTTCGATTATTATTTATTTATCATAAATATTTTCTAAATATTATTAAGCATATCCGAACTAAGCATAAATAAAGATCGAGTTAAACAATTGATGACATGAATAAATTATGGCGTTTTTATTTGGCCAAATTAAAAAAAAAATCTTTCTACTACGATATAACAAATACAGAGATGAGACATTCATCCAACTCTATGCAGTTGAGTCTACTGATTATGATGAAAAGCACCAGGCAATACATATACACTCCTCCATATATAGCAAGTTAACAAGTTTTAACTTAATAACCCAATAAAATAACTTCAAATAACTGAATTCGGATCCCTAATTATTTCTATTCAGTAACCACGAGAATGATTTGAAATATAATCATTACCGGCCACCCAATTACCGCTACGATAATCCAATAGACCTTGATACCCATAATGCATCACGGACCAATAAATATCATTAGTAGAGCCAAAACACAACACATGCAGCTTGTAAATTGCGTTCAAACATGAAATAGACTTGGTATTGACCTGTGTCCACTTTCATATAGGTACCTCCATAAATTGCTGAAAAAACAGCATAGTATGAAAAAAAGGCCCCGAACTTAATAAAAACGAACTTTACCTTTCAAAATATTTGTTATTATTAAGGGGAAAGATCAAAGTATTTTTTAATAATTAAAAAAAAAATCTAGCCCATTCTAGCACGTTCAAAATTTTGGTAAAAATCTTGTTTTGATTTTAGTTAGCAGGTAACCAAATTGTTAGGAGAGTTTACAATGGAAAACGTAATATTACATAACTCAATTTTTTTTTTTTTTTACCCGGTGACATTAATTTTTAAATTCTTGCAAAAATCAAATAATTGTCAGATTTTAATGAAACTTTCAGGACTTATTCACAAATGAATGGAATTATTTTTTAAATTATTATTTAAAAAAATCTTGGTAAAAATATATTTTGTACAACTGTTACCCTCTCTTCACCTAAATTCACGAAATTCTAAGAAATTAAATTTTGTTTGGAAAATTGGTTTTATTAGTTAAACGCAAGGCTCATTGGAGAAATATAAATTATCTATTATTTTTTTAAAACATTTTACCTTTATTTCCAAAAATCTGCTCCCAATAGTAAAATAGAAAAAAGCAATAAAATTATGACATTATTTAATTCGATAGGCTTTTAATTGCTTTAATAAACAATAATTGCTTTAATATTTAATAATTGCTTTAATATTAAGAACATTATAGTCTATAGAAAACAATTTTTCGAATAATAATGGAATTTTAAAAGAATTGTTTTTAATTTTGTTTTTTTAATTATAATAATTTATAAAGTTTCAAAAATATATTAAAAAAAATACTTCAAAGATTTTTTGTGGTTAGTTTATAAACTTATTAAGTGAATATTATATTTACTAATTGAAAATTGAAAAGTTTAATACAGATGGTCGTGTCTTCGAATTTCTAAAATATTTTTTGTGTGTATTTGAAAAATTTTTGTATGGTAACTTTTATGTGTACATTAAAATGTCATGTGTTCCCCTTACAGGAAAAAATGTGTACAATTGTGTCACTTGTGATCGCCAGACACTTATCTTATCTCTCATCTGTCAGTCTGTAAACACATTTCAAATACCGTGCAAAGGTTAAAAAATTCAACTTTGTGTTTAAGTAATAGTTTTATTCTAAATTCCATGCTATAAATGAGTAGTATTTGTATAAATTAGATTAATTTAACATTAAATTTTCTAATTTTCCAAAGATAATGTGTCACTGACGTATATTTTATTTTTGAAAGATTTTTAAAACCAAGAATTAACTTTTTGTTTACAAATGTGTCGATCGCTCAAAAATGGCCGAAAATTTGAAGGATTAAAAAAAATCGAGAAATTTTAGATTCTAATCAAAATAATTCCTGTTTGAAATACACCAGTGTATTTTGCATTCTGGGAATAGTAAATTTAATTATTTAGCTTTCAATTAAAACTAAAATAAAAGTTTCAAGAAGACTTTATTATTTAAAAAAAATCAATTTAAAAGCTAGTTATCGAAAATGAGTGGAGGTACCGACATAATTACCTACGCTCTGTTTCAGATGGTATGTGTGTTGTGGTGCAGTGGATATCGGCGCGGAACAAGAAATCGGGGAGCCAAGTTCGAATTCCAACTGAATTCATTGCATTCACTTACGCGCAAATACCCTTGGGAAAGGTATTAATCCGTTTATTCCTTCCAGTTATGGGTTAAATAGCAGGACAGAGTGGGTTGGCAATCAGTCTACCGCAGAAAGCAATGGCAACCTACTGCGGGATAATCTTCTGCCCAGTCAGTCATGTCTCTTTCGAGACATGATCGCCCAAGCGTATATCACGTATGGCACTTAACTGACTGTCTGTTTATCTAACTTTCTTTTTAGATGATGGCTGGTTGTATTTGGCTTCGATTATTATTTATTTATCATAAATATTTTCTAAATATTATTAAGCATATCCGAACTAAGCATAAATAAAGATCGAGTTAAACAATTGATGACATGAATAAATTATGGCGTTTTTATTTGGCCAAATTAAAAAAAAAAATCTTTCTACTACGATATAACAAATACAGAGATGAGACATTCATCCAACTCTATGCAGTTGAGTCTACTGATTATGATGAAAAGCACCAGGCAATACATATACACTCCTCCATATATAGCAAGTTAACAAGTTTTAACTTAATAACCCAATAAAATAACTTCAAATAACTGAATTCGGATCCCTAATTATTTCTATTCAGTAACCACGAGAATGATTTGAAATATAATCATTACCGGCCACCCAATTACCGCTACGATAATCCAATAGACCTTGATACCCATAATGCATCACGGACCAATAAATATCATTAGTAGAGCCAAAACACAACACATGCAGCTTGTAAATTGCGTTCAAACATGAAATAGACTTGGTATTGACCTGTGTCCACTTTCATATAGGTACCTCCATAAATTGCTGAAAAAACAGCATAGTATGAAAAAAAGGCCCCGAACTTAATAAAAACGAACTTTACCTTTCAAAATATTTGTTATTATTAAGGGGAAAGATCAAAGTATTTTTTAATAATTAAAAAAAAAATCTAGCCCATTCTAGCACGTTCAAAATTTTGGTAAAAATCTTGTTTTGATTTTAGTTAGCAGGTAACCAAATTGTTAGGAGAGTTTACAATGGAAAACGTAATATTACATAACTCAATTTTTTTTTTTTTTTACCCGGTGACATTAATTTTTAAATTCTTGCAAAAATCAAATAATTGTCAGATTTTAATGAAACTTTCAGGACTTATTCACAAATGAATGGAATTATTTTTTAAATTATTATTTAAAAAAATCTTGGTAAAAATATATTTTGTACAACTGTTACCCTCTCTTCACCTAAATTCACGAAATTCTAAGAAATTAAATTTTGTTTGGAAAATTGGTTTTATTAGTTAAACGCAAGGCTCATTGGAGAAATATAAATTATCTATTATTTTTTTAAAACATTTTACCTTTATTTCCAAAAATCTGCTCCCAATAGTAAAATAGAAAAAAGCAATAAAATTATGACATTATTTAATTCGATAGGCTTTTAATTGCTTTAATAAACAATAATTGCTTTAATATTTAATAATTGCTTTAATATTAAGAACATTATAGTCTATAGAAAACAATTTTTCGAATAATAATGGAATTTTAAAAGAATTGTTTTTAATTTTGTTTTTTTAATTATAATAATTTATAAAGTTTCAAAAATATATTAAAAAAAATACTTCAAAGATTTTTTGTGGTTAGTTTATAAACTTATTAAGTGAATATTATATTTACTAATTGAAAATTGAAAAGTTTAATACAGATGGTCGTGTCTTCGAATTTCTAAAATATTTTTTGTGTGTATTTGAAAAATTTTTGTATGGTAACTTTTATGTGTACATTAAAATGTCATGTGTTCCCCTTACAGGAAAAAATGTGTACAATTGTGTCACTTGTGATCGCCAGACACTTATCTTATCTCTCATCTGTCAGTCTGTAAACACATTTCAAATACCGTGCAAAGGTTAAAAAATTCAACTTTGTGTTTAAGTAATAGTTTTATTCTAAATTCCATGCTATAAATGAGTAGTATTTGTATAAATTAGATTAATTTAACATTAAATTTTCTAATTTTCCAAAGATAATGTGTCACTGACGTATATTTTATTTTTGAAAGATTTTTAAAACCAAGAATTAACTTTTTGTTTACAAATGTGTCGATCGCTCAAAAATGGCCGAAAATTTGAAGGATTAAAAAAAATCGAGAAATTTTAGATTCTAATCAAAATAATTCCTGTTTGAAATACACCAGTGTATTTTGCATTCTGGGAATAGTAAATTTAATTATTTAGCTTTCAATTAAAACTAAAATAAAAGTTTCAAGAAGACTTTATTATTTAAAAAAAATCAATTTAAAAGCTAGTTATCGAAAATGAGTGGAGGTACCGACATAATTACCTACGCTCTGTTTCAGATGGGATGTGCGTTGTGGTACAGTGGATATCGGCGCGGAACAAGAAATCGGGGAGCCAAGTTCGAATTCCAGTTGAATTCCTTGCATTCACTTACGCGCAAATACCCTTGGGAAAGGTATTAATCCGTTTATTCCTTCCAGTTATGGGTTAAATAACAGGACAGACTGGGTTCTATAGCCTTGGTCGGCAACCAGTCTACCGTAGAAAGCAATGGCAACCTACTGCTGGATAATCTTCTTTCGAGACATGATCGCCCAAGCGTGTATCACGTATGGCACTTAACAGATTGACTGTATAAAATTCCTATGAAAGATTGTGAGAGCATGATACTTTGAGAAAATTTCTTTGTTGGTTTCGTAAAACTATTAAATATGCCCGTGTGTCTTATATCATGCTTAGAGTATGTCGAGTACTTTCCGTATTATTCCCAACATGACATGAGATTAACTGAAGGATGAATAGTACCCCATTGGGGAACGGCACGCATCCTATCTCGAAAGTACCTTGTGGCTGAAAGAGAAAAGAGAGTGAGAGAGAGAGAAAAATTTCTCTATATACTGTTCTGGTAACGCCATCTAGTGGTCGTTAGCGGATGTTCCTTGGCAGAAAAGTTCTGTAATCCCAAAACTTCTTAATTGATCTTTATGAAAAAATGGAAGAATAGAAAAAATACTAAATGACTTCTAATGATTGCGTGCAAAATAAATTAGGGGAAAAAAGATAGAAATATCTTATAAGAATTAAATTCTATATATATTTTTCAACTAATAAAATCCCATCAGAAGGGTTGTTTGATTAACAACCATTACAAGGGCAAATACCATCAAAATACTTGGCGGGCGTATTTATTTTCTAACTAATAAAAAAATTTGGTTCTTTATCCTGTTGCACCACGCAAACCTCGTTCCGTCACCCACCTGATCAGGTCCTTCAAATATGTTATCCGCTGCTTTCCCCTGTCTCTTTTTCCCTCTACCTGGCCTGTTAGTATCAGGTTCTCCAAGCCCACTTTCCTCATTGCATGTCCCAGGAACTTCAGCTGTCTCTTCCTGATGCTCAGTATTAATTTCCTTTTCGTTTCCAAAACTTAATCATTGCTCACATGCTTGATCCATGATATTCGCAGCTTCCTTCTGTAGAACCAGATTTCAGTTGCTTCAAGTTTTTCCTTCATCTTCGATGGTATTGTCCAGCATTCGCTGCCATCACATAGCAATCCATTACTCTCTTCTTTGTTTCTAGCGAAATTGTCCTGTTTCTTAATACTTTACTCAACTTCTGGAATGCTTCCTTCGCCATGCCAATTCGCCTTCCAATCTCTGTGTCACACTTTCCGTCTTTTGTTAAAAGACTTCCCAGGTATTTAAATTTTTGTACCTGCTTGATTTTAGTATCCCCTACCTGTATTTGTCATTTTGGGCTGCCCTTTTTACTGATGATCATACATTCGGTTTTCTTGCAGTTTATTTGTATTCCTTTCTTGTAACTCTCTTCAGTTACCTTCTGTAGGAGGTCTTGTAGTTTCCTTTCCGTGTCTGCTATCAGCACTGTATCATCTGCATACCTTATGTTGTTTAAATTGTGGCCTCCGATGACAAATCCGGACATAACTTCTAGGGTCCTCAGAATAGTCTCGCTGTACAAGTTGAACAGATCCGGGGAAAAGACACATTTTTTCTGACGCCCCTTGTTGCCTGTCCGTATGAAGGCGTTTTTCGAGTTGTTCCAAAAGTGACCATGACTTGTGAAACAGCATTTGATCAAGTAAAAAATTCCCCAGCTCTGACAACCACCATATTCTACAGATTTCGCCCTCTGCGACTTTATCCTGTAAAAATCAAACCCAACATGAAAGGAAGAAAATCTCAACACGTCGAGGAAATCTAAGAGAATTCGATGAAGCCGTTATTGGCGCTATCTCCTACAAGTGGTTCTAAGAATGCTTCTCTCTACGGAAATAACTGAATAAATCCGTGACTTCAGAAGAGGAGTACTTCGAAGGAGATTAAATACTGAATCGCAATGTATTGTAGTTTTTTTGGGGTTTTTTTTTTGTAGCATCGTGTTCTTTTTTATCAAGACTCATAAGGTAAAAAACAAAAATAAACTAACGATTCGACCAGATAGATAGATAGATAGATAGATAGATAGATAGATAGATACAGATTGACTGATAAATGACAAGACTGAGATAGATAGATAGATAGATAGATAGATAGATAGATAGATAGATAGATAGATAGATAGAATAGGAATGAGGATGAGATAGATAGATAGATAGATAGATAGATAGATAGATATGAACGGACTGAGATAGATAGATAGATAGATAGATAGATAGATAGATAGATAGATAGATAGATAGATATGAACGGACTGAGATAGATAGATAGATAGATATGAACGGACTGAGATGAGATAGATAGATAGATAGATAGATAGATAGATAGATAGATAGATAGATAGATAGATAGATATGAACGGACTGAGATAGATAGATAGATAGATAGATATGAACGGACTGAGATAGATAGATAGATAGATAGATAGATATGAACAGACTGAGATAGATAGATAGATAGATAGATAGATATGAACAGACTGATGATAGATAGATAGATAGATAGATAGATAGATAGATAGATAGATAGATAGATAGATATGAACGGACTTAGATAGATAGATAGATAGATAGATAGATAGATAGATAGATAGATAGATAGATAGATAGATATGAACAGACTGAGATAGATAGATAGATATGAACGGACTGAGATAGATAGATAGATAGATAGATAGATAGATAGATAGATAGATAGATAGATAGATAGATAGATAGATAGATTCTAGAATATTACGGAAGCCTAGTTTGGTGTTTTTCAACTCTTACTATTGCATTACCAAAACCTTGAAGAATCATCAAATGTTGCAAGTTTTTTCAAAGATTTCCGCACAAGTCACGTTTGTCTTCCACTCTTCATTAACCATTTATAGCAATTTTGTTCTTCGTGTCGTCAAATAATAACAAATTTTTTTTACGCCTTGCAAAAGTTAAAACTTATCCAAAATGTGTAATTAATAAGTTCTGTGTTTTAAAAAAGTCAAGGCTGTTTTGTAATTTCGTCGTTATGTAGCTCCAGTCATTTCCTTTGTCATATCACGTGGATATTTTTTTTCAGGCATTTCGTTTCACAATTACTCTGGTCCTTTTATAACGCAGTTCCCACTCGATGGTTGTGGTGACGGATCCGCACACACCCCCATATGACAACCCAAAATGATTGCGTAGCATGCGTGCGGTGGTAATTACAGCTGATTTAATCATGATAAACCTGATTTACATACAGGTAAGTAGGTCTAACATATAAGTAGGTATCTCGTCTTGCAGAACATTACAAGTGGATCTGAAGTGCCAATTTATGCCGAATCAAATCATGGATAGCAGGTGCTTCTTATGACAGGAAAAATAATTCTTTAATTTAGAAGAAAAATAGCCCATCTGATTTCAAATACCAAGGTTAAACATATCAAATGTTTATTTTTGCTGCCAATTAAAAACTTTAAATGATCTTTATTAACGTATTTTTAAAATAATTTTCAGGAAATTATAGTAATTGGGTAACTGTAACTTAATTAAATGAAGAAACAAAATTTAATCTGAATAAAAATTCTTCTGAGAAATAACTTTTTCAAAGTATGCATATATTTTTCCCCATATATTTGATAATAAAGGGAAATTATATTCTTACACCGAACAATTCCAAATGGTAATTTTTGTATAACAGAAAGAGGTAGAGATCTTCCTATCTACTAAGGTACAATTTATTTTGTATTAAAACCTTACCCTGTGTTCAATACGTATAAATACCAAATTTAAAGAAACCATTTAGCCTTATGTTGCGAACAGGTGAACAAACAATGAAGAAATGATCCTTGTTCTTGATTAGGACTATCGTTCCGTTTTCAACGTGGGGTCTTTTCTTTTTTACTTTGCTATAGGCTACCACTTCTAATAAGGTCTTCCAGTTTCTTTGTGTATTCAGTTCTGTCCATCACTACAGTTGCATTGCCTTTGTCAGCTGGAAGTATGATGATGTTCTCATTCCTCTGTAGGGTCCTGATTGCCAGCCTCTCCTCTTTCGTGATGTTTGGTCTGGGTGGCTTGGTTTTCTCCAGTCTCTGTCTCACTTTCCATCTTAACTCATCCGCCTGAGTTTGAGGAATGTTCAAAGCTATTTCCTCGATGCAGACAATGATGTCTAAGTATGGTATCCATCTGATGGAAAGTTGCAAAGTTGAAACCCTTCTTCAGCATTGTCTCTTCAGAGGCATACAACTGATGTTGACAACTGTCTTCACAGGTGGGTGATGGACCTCCTGTGTCCTCTTCAGTTCTTTTAATCTATTTGGCTTCCGTAATTAGCGGACCTTGACTGCAACGAATTCTAGCCTGAAGGATTTGTTCAGCTCATGACGGATCCTTTTCTGGTCTTCTTCATCAGTGATCCCGCTGAGGAACAACGTGGCAGAGGAGGGAAGGATCACGAAACGGTCAAAAGCCAGATAGATCGAGTGAAACAATGCTCTTCAACACGATACAAGCGTCACACAAGCAATGAGTTAAAAAGTAAGTTGTCAGCTAGATGGTTAGCGCGATGGTTTGAATAAACCTAAAGACCGACTCAGGGGACCCTGAGTAACGTTACTGGTTGCCGTTTACCAGGATCGACCCAAGTCTACATATCAACCTTGCTTGATTAATTTGTTCTTTACGGCTTACCAACCCCTTGTAGATTATTTATAGTCGAAACATATTTTTGATTTCATGAATAACTATTTTTGCGAGTGAATAATACATTAGCAATGTCATCAGATTAACTAAAATTTTTCTAGATACAAGTCCTGCTATTGAACCCATAGCTGGGGAAGATTAATTCATGCCTTTCCTGGTTCTAATTGCGTAAAAGTGAATGTAACGAACCCGACTCTCCGATTTCTCATTATGAACCGCTATCCCTTACCCCTGGGGTATTTTCAAACTGTGGTCCACGGACCACAAGGGGTCCGCAAGGATAAGATAGGGGGTCCGTGGATTAACTCATCACGTGAAATTCAAAGTAACTTAAATTTAATTTTGTTACATTTTGCATCAACATGCAGTATTAATTTATTTTATTTGAACAGTTATGTTTAAAGTCAGCTTAAAACCAGTTTTTACTAAGTTAATGCGGAACTATAAGCGATTTTTAGTAAATATTTATGTATAAATTTCACAAGCGTTTATAGTGGACATATAAAGGGGGGTCCGTAAGTCAAAAAGTTTGAAAACCCCTACCTTACACCATCCGCTCACCCACACGGTTAATCAATATAAGTTTTATTGTGAAAATATTGTCTAGAAGTTTTTAATGGGGCTCAGTAAGTAGAGACACTGTCACTTTATTTAGAATTAGCAAGATAGCCCAGCGTTGCCCGCGTGTAATGAAAGCTTTAAAACTAATCCATGGTCCTGCAGCTCAGACTCTTTGGACGTTGGCACGAAAGACTAAAAAACAATAGTTGTTTCAAGTTAAAGCGAAACCGTAGACTGAAAGAAAAATGAATGGATGTTAGTCAAATTTTGATTTCCTGGTATCGATATCAAATTAGTTTTTCGTCATAAACTGAATTTTGAAGGCTAAATAAGTCCTCTGAGTAAATGGTATCATGGCTGAGACTAAGAACTACAATTATACCTACTTAGAGCCAAACCCGAAGCCAAAACTAAAATAAAAGGGCTGAAAATATACAGACATACAGGCAGATAAACAGACACACACACACACAAACATCTTGCCTTATATATATATATATATATATATATATATATATATATATATATATATATATACTGTAATGGTTGTTACAATGTTTTTATAAATTCATAGTATCACTACACAAAAACTTTCGTGTTTCGAAGCCAGCCCATTATGTTGTTGACTTCTTCTTCAGGTGATTTTTTAGAAATGAGAATTATCTAGTTGAAAAGCCGGTTGATTTGTGTTGGATTTGTTTTCTTTTTTTGGGGGGGGGGTGTCATAGGGGTTTGGTCTGTATTTTGAGTTCTGTTGACATTTTTAAGGTCTTAGGTGTGTATATATATATATATATATATATATATATATATATATATATATATATTATCGATTTTCTGCATTATTGTAAGAACTGCAACCGTGAAACTTCTGAATATCGTTTCTTATGTCTTTGTCTATGAGTGTATCAAATTTGATTAAAATCAGACCACTCCTTCTATAACCCGATTTTTTCGATTATCGATTTTCGATATTTATCGGGGGTACCTCGACACAAACCTAGCCAAGAACACTTGCAGACGCTTATAGTACAACTGTGTAAATTTTTATGAAAATCGGTTCAGCCGTTTCGGAGTCTATAGGTAATGAACACACACACACACACACACACACACACACACACACAGTTCCATTTATAAATAAGTTTAGATTAGATAGATAGATAGATAGATAGATAGATAGATAGATAGATAGATAGATATGAACAGGCTACGATAGATAGATAGATAGATTTATTTCCACTTTTCTTTCTCCACTCTTTTCACTTTTTTCTCTTTCTCTTTCTTTGTCTTTTTTCCTTCTTTTTTCTCTATCTCCCCTCAATTATTATTTTTTAATTTCGACTTTTCTTTCTCTTCTCTTCTCTTTCATCCTTTTTCTTTCTTGCAATCCTGCTTTCTCTTTTCTCCTTCTTTGTCGTTTTTTCTTTTATCTCTTTATGTGCCTCTCAATGATTTTTTAATTTACACTTTTCTTTCGACCCTCTTGTTATTCACATTTCTTTCTTTCTCCCCCCGCCCTTTTTGTGAATTAAACTACTCGCATAGTTTGGTTTACTTTCTTTAACTTTGTTAATTTACATTATCCAATAATTAACAGAATAGTCATAATAATATTAATAATAATTATAGTCACGTGATCAAAGTCACATGATAAGTTCGTGTTCGACGGGCGCAGTTTTATTATTATTATTTGTGGAAAATGTTCGCGAAATTTCGATATTGGTCAGTTTTGGCACCGGCTTCAGTTCGTCGAAAGCGTACGGCCCGGAGGTCAGGTGACGGTGAGGGGGCGGCTGGGTGCCATGAATTCTGTCCGCCTTCCCAGCTTCAGCCACCCCCGCCGCTTCTTTACCGCTGTTAGTGGTGTTGTTTGTATTAGTGATGGTGGTGTCGCTGTCCGGTTCAATCTCTTCACCAAGGGGTCGACGTGTATGTCGATCAGCTCCGCGGCGTCGAAGAGCCGAGCCGCGGCGCGCCGATAAGGATCAGCGTTGTTTGCCGAAGGCCGGAGGTTGCTGCAATGGTGTGCGTAGTAGTTGAGTTGAAACGATGGGGGTAGTGGCGTCGGCGGCGATGATGATAGCACCAGAAGGCAACGAGGGCAACGCTCAGCACTCCGAGAAGGGTGACCACAGCACACAGAATAGGAATGACAGGCGGGTAGCCATTAGCTATGAAGAAAGAAAAATTCGATGATTGCTGTAGAAAATAATTTCAATATCAGAAAATACCTCGATTAATTCATTTATATATATACTAGCAGTATAGCCCGGCGTTGCTCGGGTGTAATGAAAGCTTTAAAACTAATCCATGGTCCTGGAGTTCAGACTCTTTAGACGTTGGCACGAAAGACTAAAAGCAACAGTTATTTCCAGTGAAAGCGAAACCGTAGACTGAAAGAAAAATTAATGGATGTAAGTCAAATTTTGATTTCCTGCTATCGATATCAAATAAGTTTTTTTCGTCGTAAACTGAATTTTGAAGGCTAAATAAGTCCTCTGAGTAAATGGTATCATGGCTGAGACTAAGACCTACAATTATACCTATTTAGAGCCAAACCCGAAGCAAAAACTAAAATAAAATGGCTGCAAAAAAAAAAAAAAAAAAAAAAAACAGACATACAGGCAGATAAACAGATACACACACAAACATCTTCCATATATATATATATATATATATATATATATATATAGTTATTTATTATCGATTTTCTGCACTATTGTAAGAACTGTGACCTTGAAACTTCTGAATATCGTTTCTTATGTCTTTGTCTATGAGTGTATAAAATTTGATTAAAATCGGACCACTCCTTCTATAACCCGATTTTTTCGATTATCGATTTTCGATATTTATCGGGGGTACCTCGACACAAAACCTAGCTAAGAACACTCGCAGACAACTGTGTAAATTTTCAAGAAAATCGGTTCAGCCGTTTCAGAGTCTATAGGTAACGGACACACACACACACACACACACACACACACACACACACACACACACACACACACAGACAAAGTTCCATTCATAAATAAGTTTAGATATATTTTTTTTTTCTAAACATATATTGTTAAATATAACAGACAATGAATGTCTATTATGTTTAATCATGAGCCGTCCTAAACATTGTATTTTGGCTTTAATTTCAAGCTAGGTGTGCCAGCCTCTGAGTCACTTCCTTGTAGATGTAATTGACCCACTGATAAGAAACTCACCAACATATGTTCTAAACTCCGTCCACTTCGTGGAACTTATCAAAGTTGCTCCCATCCAATGCACCCAGATGGTGAACCTGGATGTGTTGAGTCTGTTCACCAAGGTACCTACGGCGGAGGCACTTATCTCTAGGAAAACGTACCAGTATTCCACTAGATAACCTGATGGAGATGCTGACTTTCTGCACACAAACAACACATTTCCGACTGGGATCAGACATATATCGACAAGATAAAGGCTTAGCAATGGGCTCGCCATTATCACCATCACTGGCTAACATATACATGGAATACTTTGAAAAGATGGCATTAGAATCTACACATACGTTGATGACACCTTCATACTTTGGCCACACCAGGAAGAGGTCCAGACGCTACTGGTCCATGTGAACTCAATAAGACCATCGATACAGAGTGACAAAGAGAGTGACAACAAACTGGCAGTACTGGATGTGTTGATAGCTCGAAGAGATGTGGGGTTCAAGACATCCGTATACCGCAAGCCAACATTCACCGGACAATACCTCAACTTCAACTCCCACCACCCATACAATATAAAGAAAGGGATCGTCCTGCAACATCGAGCAAACGTTATAAGCGGCGACCCAGAGACACACGAACATGAAATGGTCAGTAAAAGCAGAACCCACAACGTAACAGTTATCCAGGGTACATGACAACAACTCCAACGAACATGGAAAGTAAGTTGCATGAGGATATCAACTCTCACAAAACAGCCTCGGTCTGCCTACCCTATGTGAAGGGGTTATCGGAAAAATACAAAGGATTTGTGGTTCATAAAAAAATAATAGAAAAACCATCAAAATTTGCAATATGAACTCTGGTCAAAAATACTAGAGAAAACCATTAACATAAAAGATAATAGAAAACCATTCAAAATTGCAATATGAGCGCTGGTAAAAAATACTAGAGAAAACCATTAACATAGAAAATAATAGAAAAACATCAAAAATTGCAATATGAACTCTGGTAAATAATCTTATGGAAACATTATCAGTCCCAGAAATTAAATCGTTGATACAGTGGCTATAGGCGTTGGTTAATTCCAGTGAATTGACCCAAAGAGGTGTGGGTTCAATACCAGGCTATAGCAGTAGTGAACAAATAACTTAAACCGTCGGGTTAAAGGGAGATAACTCATAGCTTCGCACAACGATTGAGAATGATATACCCCAGTGACCGTAATAAAGGGTTTGGCTCGAAATTCCTACTACCTGAAGAAGCGTACAATGGCCGAAACGTGGAAATGAAAAGAGGACAATAGTCCGAATAATGTAAATACTACTTCATCTCAGAAATATAGACAACTACACTAAATGTTCTTAGATTTGTTATCGAAATGAAAAATGTATGAACTTGCAGAATATGTGTAGACTTTTTTTTAAAGGAGATTTTGCTGGAATTCAATTTGAATTTTTAGAATACTGGAATGTAGCGACACTGGAGTATAACGACAGAACGGCGACCTTCTGCATTGAAGCTCAAACCTTTCAGGCTTTTAATTCACTAATCTACCTCTGAGTACAAAAAAGCTGATTCAGTCGGCAGTAGTCAACATTGTTAGCGCAATGCGTAAGACAACAAACGGTTAAATCGAAAAAAGGTTACCTATTTATTCGCCTGTCAACTCGGGAAATATTGTTTGCTATTTCTAATTAAACGAGAGAAAAAAGGGGGATCTGTTCGAAGGTCCTTTTGTCATTAGCAGATGCAGCATACAATTGAGAACGACTGTAGAGCAGTACGGTCATGGCCGTATCTGACTACCGGGCACGGGTCCGGGCCGATCCGTGCAATCATAGTGGAAATCCGGGCAAGGAAAAATGTCTTCGTCAGAAATCAAACTAAACAATTCACGAAGAAAGAAAGAAAGAAAGAAAGAAAGAAAGAAAGAAAGAAAGAAAGAAAAACGAAGAAAACATTCGAATGAACGCAATAAAAATCTGTTTATTTATTAATTTGGGGAGAAAAGACTGGTTATACTCAGAAAGTCCGAACCCGATTTCCTGCTTTCGTTCACGTTCTGTGCCTAATTTCCATCGGAATAGCCGAAAAAATCCGCAAAAATCATAGTTTCTGGAAACGGATGACACTGATGACGTCATCACATTGTCAACAAATAAATCCGGGCAATTTTCTCTGTGCCCGGTGTTTTTTTAGCATCAGCTACGGCCCTGATTACGGTCAAGGTGTAATTACACGGTTAAGGTGCAATTATAATAAAATAATTCAGATTATTTATGAAATAATGAAAACAGTTTCTTTCAGGACTTCGGACAACACGAGAAAAGACGGAGAGCTTATCGTGCTGAACGTCGTGTAAAAGCAATAATGGAACGTGTTCGAATATGACATGGAATGACTTGAACATCGACGCTTAGAAGCGAGTGTCAGTTGTATATTTTATACAAATTGAAACATTATTTTGTCTGTTACTTTCCCCCTCCCTCCCCCTCTCGTGATATATCTCTTATCATTCGGCTTATCTCTACATTTCCAATCAATTTTCTTCCTTAATAACTGCCTCTTACACTCCGTGTGTGTCTACGGCTATATCGTGTTGAATGCACCGGTTCCCGTCCGATCACCGAAGTTTAAGCAACTGGTTAGTACTTAAATGGGTGACCATTTGGGGATGCCAGCTGCTGTAAGCGTAAGGACCAAGAATGGTTCACCGGTCCTTCAGGCTTGAGGCTTGGGGCTTGGGCGCAGGTCTAACAACCTTGCCCCGTAAAAAAACAGTTTGTTACAACAACTAAGCGTTGCTGCCCTACGCGCCATGGGAAGTGATGGATAAATGATGGCACTCTGTGTTTGACTATCTTTCTATTTATCTCTCTTAATATTTCTTTTTCCATAGTGTTTCGCTCTTTCTTAACATATATCTCTTTCTATTCTCACTCTCTCTCTCTCTCTCTCCCTGCATTTCAAGTCAATGTTCTTTCTTTTTTTCCTTCATAACTATCTCTTACTCGCTAATGATAGTTATGAAGTCAGAAAAGAAAGAAAATTAAAAACAAAATGGAGAGAGAGAGAGAGAGAGAGAGAGAGAGAGAGAGAGAGAGATGAATGATTTGGGAAAGGCTTACACATATCTGTCATTCGTCTAAATTCTCTCTCTTTCTCACCTTTCTTTCCCTCACCCTTTCTCTCTCGTATTCGCATCCAAATTATTTTCTCATTTCGTTCTCTCTTTCTCTCACTTCCTCTCTTGTATCCATGAATTTTCTCATTTCTCTCTCTCACTTCCTTTTTCTTCTCCCTTCCTCTCTTACTCCTGTCTTTTTTTTTTCCGTATTTGCATGTAAATGATTTTCTCATTTATCTCTCCTTCCCTCTCCCTCTCAATTCCTCTCACTCCCTCCCTTGTATTTGCTTCCATATTTTTCCTATTTTTCTCTTTCCCCTTCTCTCTCTCTCTATTTACTTCCAAATGATTTTCAGATTACTCTCTCTCTCTCTCTCTCTCTCTCTCTCTCTTTCTCCTTCTTTCTCCTTCTTTCTCTGTATTCTTTTATTTATTTCTTTTACATCGGGGTGCTTCAAAGTTCTCGATTCGTCCAAGAAACCCCCAAATTAAACTGACCTTGTGTTCATTTGGTCAGATTTTGAAAACTTCGCATATCATCATCATCATCATCATCATCATCATCATCATCATCATCATCATCATCATTATCATCATCATCATCATCATCATCATCATCATCATCAGTGTTATGTCGTGAGTAAGAATAAATAACTCAACAACAGGAATAGGTTAATTGTTGTATTCCGTGAAAATAGTATTTACAAAGGTTATTAGTATCCAATACAAGAATAAGGGTTAATCGTCTCAACCGTCGTGAGACGTAGTATGAGCAATGGGTACTTCCGGGTCGTCACCGGAAGTCTACGACTGACTTGTCGATCGGCTGATCGGCACACTCTACCTACGTAGATGCCACCATTACTTTACATAGTAATGGAATAGTCCATTATAGCGAATAGGCGCGGGCGTCCCAACAATCAGTCATTGCTCGTAAATTTCAGGACAAAAACTTTCCTGATTCCATGACGACCGTGACTGGCCTAAAGTTATTACGTTTTTCAAGCAATCTTTTACTCAATCCGATGCCGTTTCTTTTTTATAATTGTCCCACTCTTCCCCATATTTGTAATTTAATCCTTTCTGTGAAATCTTTGATCAATGCTGGCCACTTCTCTGTTCAATCGAGTGATCACCAGAAATACCCTTTCCAGTTTTGAGTTTGTTTTCAAAAGATTTAGTTAATTTACGTGTCTCATATCTGTACACAATAGTTGGCTGATATCTAAGGCAACAGAGCCAAGTCTGGTCTGCTATTTAATCCATAGCTGGAGTCATGTCATTTTAAGGTCATTAGCACGAAGTGAATAAAACAAAAGACCGAAATTTGAAAATCGGCTTCACAATTCACAAGATAATGTTCACGTCTCACGTGCATTCATATCGTTTTAATATATATATATATATATATATATATATATATATATATATATATATATATATATTAACGAATTTTAACGAAACTTTGATTATAAACAACCGACAATTTGAAATGAATTTTTGAACATTATTTTTTATCGATACTCGTATTTAAGTAGATATTCTGTTTTTAATTTAAACAGTATTATACATTTATATCTACTGGCCTGATTATACATTTATATCTACTGGCCTGATTATTTACGATAAATTGTTATTACGAAAATGTGTGCCATTCGGCAGGATTCGAACCTGCGACCCCTATCTACATAGGGGAAGCTACCATTTGATCTGGCAACGTCTTAGACCGCTCGACCACGAATGGCCTCCAGTCCAAAAGAGGTTTTAATCAAGCCTATATAACACAATTTTCGATTTATCGCAACAACCATATCTGCTCTGAAATGTATCGTAATGTCAACAAATGTAAACATGTTACGGAAATTAACGAATTTTAACGAAACTTTGGTTATAAACAATTTGAACCGACAATTTGAAATGAATTGTAAAAAATTGTAATGATAAAAAATAATGTTCAAACAATTTATTTCATATATATATATATATATATATAATTAAACAGTTATTTGTTAGTGTCAACTTTGAGTTGTAAACAGTTGCATTAAATGCTCAATATACATTTAAAGAAAAAAAAGAAAAAATAAAGATTTAACATGCAGAGCTTTTAATTATCAAAATTAGGAAGATCATCTGATTAAATCATCATTCAAACTAAACAGCCTTAGAAGTTTTAATAAACTAGCCAACTATGTGTGGAAATTAAAAGAAAAAAGTAACATAAATTCAAATAAAAGCTGGAGTATATTGAGAAAAGGCAAACATTACAGCAATAGTGATGTCTGCCGATTGCGCCAAGAAGAAAAGTTGGCTATATTATCATTTTCAGAACGGGAAAGATTACTAAATGAAAGATCTGCAATAATGTCTGGATGTATACCCATTAGAGTGTACATTTTGGGTTTGTATATACCCGGATAAAAGTATGTACAATATTATTTCGCCTGTCTTGACTGACTCCTCTCCTTATTTTAAACTTCCTGTTACACATTTTCAACTTCCTGTTGTACGTTCAAAATAAAGCGTCAGGAAATCAGTTAGTCTGACGATACCGAAGGGTTGAAACCATGGTAGCGTAATTGGCTGATCGTCTTAATTTAAATATATATATATATATATATATATATATATATATATATATATATAAGTATGGGTGGAATAATATTCCTTGTCCAAAGAAACACTATTTTTAAAAAGTGCTCAATACAAAATAGAGCAGATAATATTTATTCAGAAATTATAACATGGATATGTTATAATTGATAACTTTATAATAAATTTATAATTTATTATAAATTATAATCATGGATATGTTATATCCATGTTATAATTTCTGAATATATATATATATATATATATATATATATATATATATATGCGTATTTGCAGGATACATGATAATATCCGAGACAAAAATAGAGATGAAGAGACAAAATGGTAAGGTATAAGATAAAAAAATTCTGATCTCGAGTCTTCGGGTAGGATATAGTAATTTAATTTATTGCCACAATTATCTTCTAAAATCCTAACACGTTTTCATTCAGAAATCTACAAGCATCGGCGATACGCGCCGTTTATAAGCTTTACTCTTTGATCTCATAATCTCCATATATATATATTACGGAAATTAACAAAACTTGGTTATAAACAAACGACAATTTGAAATGATTTGTTTGAACATTATTTTTTATCGATACTCATATTTAAGTAGGTATTCTGTTTTTAATTAAACAGTATTATATGTTTTTATATGTACTGGCCTGATTATTTACGATAAATTTTTATTACGAAAATGTGTGTCATTCGGCAGGATTCGAACCTGCGACCCCTATCTACATAGGGGAAGCTACCATTTGATCCGACAAATGTAGATAGGGGTCGCAAGTTCAAATCCTGTTCGAAATTCCAATCACCTGAAGAAGGCCGAGGCTTAGAACGTTCGAGACGATGTGGATATGGCAACAAAGATGAAGACAGTAGTTCGAACAATGTAAATAGTGTAAATAATTACAATACCTCATCTCAGAAATATAGACAAATATTGAAGGTGAATATGGCAACAAAGATGGTTGGTTGGTTGTTTTGTTTTATGGCATACTAGTAGTATAGCCCGGCATTGCTCGGGTGTAATGAAAGCTTTAAAACTAATCCATGGTCCTGGAGCTCAGACTCTTTGGGCGTTGGCACGAAAGACTAAAAAGCAATAGTTGTTTCCAGTTAAAGCGAAACCGTAGACAGAAAGAAAAATGAATGGATGTAAGTATCCTGGTATCGATATAAAATTTTCTGCACTACTGTAAGAACTGTAACATTGAAACTTCTGAATATCGTTTCTTATGTCTTTGTCTATGAGTGTATCAAATTTGATTAAAATCGGACCAATCCTTCTATAACCCGATTTTTTTTATTATTAATTTTCAATATTTATCGAGGGTACCTCGACACAAAACCTAGCTAAGAACACTCGCTGACGCTTATAGTACAACTGAGTAAATTTTCAAGAAAATCGGTTCAGCCGTTTCGGAGTCTCTAGGTAACGGATACACACACACAGACACACACAGAGACAAAGTTCCATTTATAAATAAGTTTAGATCAACCTCGGCGGGTCATTTATTGCCAACTAAATATTATTTATTTATTGTTGGTAATATCTTTTTCTTTCAACAATTTATTGTTGTTTTTATATTAGTTTTGTGTCTAGTAATACTTTTCTTTTTGAGTCTCAAAATTCATTGGGATTTGTTTTTTAAGAGCAGGGTCCCCAAGTCCTACCCTGTTATTTAACCTATAACTGGAGGGAAGGGACGGATTAATACGTTTCCCAAGGGCACCAGTGCTTAAGTGAATACAGGGTATTCAACTGGAATTCGAACTCGGCTCACCGATTTCTCTTTCCGAGCCGATATCCACTGCACCACAACGCACATCCGTCACTAAACGCTTACAGCACCTGGTATTCCTAAGCGATCACCCATCTAAGTACTGACCAGGCTCAAGGTTGCTTAACTTCGGTGATCGAGCGAGAACCGGTGTATTCAACGTGATATGGCCGTAAGCCTAACAAAGATGGGAACAACAGTCCGAACAATGTAAAGTGTGTAAATAATTACAATGCCTCATCTCAGAATTATAGACATATGTTAAAAAGTAAGGTGTTTTAAATGTGAGATAATGACTTTGTGTGACAACTCGTTACTAATGAATAATGAAGGAAATAATTTCAACTTGCAAGCTGTGTGTCGTCTATAACAGCAGGCGGCAACCTTTTGAACTTCATGGACCACTAAATGTACAATTTGAAATTTGACGGACTACTAATATGAAGTTAGGAAAAAAAAGGGGTAAATAGATTTATATAATAATAATAATAATAATAATAATAATAATAATAATAATAATAATAATCGGAAAACCTTTATTTTTTTAATATGTAATGCATGCATTAAAGAAACATTTGTTCAACTTGTACAGTGAGAATATTTTGAGGACCCTAGATGACACACCAGGATTTGTTACTGGAGGTTACAACTTGAACAACATAAGGTATGCAGATGATACAGTGCTGATTGCAGACACGGAAAGGAAACTACAAGACCTCCTACAGAAGGTAGCGGTGGAGAGTGACAAAAAAGGACTACAAATAAACTTCAAGAAAACTGAATGCATTGTCATCAGCAAAAGGTGCAACCCAAAATGACAGATACAGGTGGGGGACACCAGAATCAAGCAAGTACAAAAATTTCAATACCTAGGAAGTGTTCTAACAGGAGATGGAAAGTGCGACACAAAGATCCGAAGGCGAATTGGCATGGCAAAGGACGCGTTCCAGAAGATGAGTAACGTACTAACACACAGGAAAATTTCACTAGAAACAAAGAAAAGGGTGCTGTATTGCTATGTGATGTCAGTTCTTCAATACGGCAGTGAATGCTGGACAATATCATCGAAAATGAGGACAAAACTGGAAGCAGCGGAAATGTGGTTTACAGAAGGATGCTGCGGATATGGTGGAGTGAGCATGCAAGCAACGATGAGGTGTTGGAAAGAATGGCAAGAAAAAGGAAATTGATGCTGAGCATCAGGAAGAGACAACTGAAGTTCCTGGGACACACAATGAGGAAGGAGAGCTTGGAGAACCTGATACTGACTGGCCAGATAGAAGGAAAGAGAGACAGAGGAAGGCAGCGGATAACATATCTGCAGGGCCTGATCAGGTGGATGACGGAACGGGGGTTGCGAGGTGTAACAGGAGCAAACATACTAAGAGCCACAAGGGATAGGGAGACGTGGAGAACCATGATCGCCTACGTCCTGAAGGGACATGGCACATAGAAGAAGAAGAAGTTTTATTGTGTAATTATTCAAATGGAATAAATTGAAAATTTGAAGTTTATTCAAGTATTACACACTTTTAGTGTGATATTTGTTCCTGTTTGTTTAAATTCCTGTTTGTGGGTTTTTGGCTCCAATGACGTCACTGCATGACGGCGAACTGTGTTTATCTCAAGTCGAGACCACTACCGAGTTTTAATTTCTGTGACAAACAAAAATCTCTTTTCTCACAAATATGTTGTTGGTTCATAATAATGGAAAAAATGTCCCAATTATTCTGCTGACCATCAAAGCTTTTGCACGTCCGTGAACTACCGGTTGGCAACTACCGGTTGCCTATAAGACCACACGCGTCTCTATCGTAGATATTTTTCCTTGAAATGCATGAAATCCGAAGAAAATGTCCTCAATTTTTAGAATTAAAATAATGAAAAAATAAAATAAAATGAAATGAAAAAATAAATCTTGTAATTCAATCGTACTATATGCGAATACATGGTGTGTTGGATCATGTTATATCCGACTAGCAGTATAGCCCGGCGTTGCTCGGGTGTAATGAAAGCTTTAAAACTAATCCATAGTCCTGGAGCTCAGACTCTTTGGACGTTGGCACGAAAGACTAAAAAACAATAGTTGTTTCAAGTTAAAGCGAAACAGTAGACTGAAAGAAAAATGAACGGATGTAAGTCAAATTTTGATTTCCTGGTATCGATATCAAATAAATTTTTTTCGTTGTAAACTGAATTTGGAAGGCTAAATAAGTCCTCTGAGTAAATGGTATCATGGCTGAGACTAAGAACTACAATTATACCTACTTAGAGCCAAACCCGAAGCAAAAACTAAAATAAAAGGGCTGAAAAAATACAGACATACAGGCAGATAAACAGACACACACAAACATCTTGCCTTTTTTATATATATATATATATATATATTATCGATTTTCTGCATTATTGTAAGAACTGCAACCTTGAAACTTCCGATTAATGTTTTTTATGTCTTTGTCTATGAGTGTATGAAATTTGATTAAAATCGGACCACTCCTTCTATAACCCGATTTTTTCGATTATCGATTTTCGATATTTATCGGGGGTACCTCGACACAAAACCTAGCTAAGAACACTCACAGACGCTTATAGTACAACTGTGTAAATTTTCAAGAAAATCGGTTCAGCCGTTTCGGAGTCTATAGGTAACGGACACACACACACACACACACACACACACACACACACACACACACACACACACACACACAGAGACAAAGTTCCATTTATAAATAAGTTTAGATAATAGTTAGGAATGTGCTCCTCATCCTCATCAAACTGTTTCGTTCGTCATTTTTTTTTCCCTCCAATTATTGTCAGTTTGTCTCGATTTTTTCTATTTCCTCCTCTCTGTCTTTGTTTATTTTTTCTTTTCTTCTCCACTATATGTTGATATCTCTGCACTTGCCTTTTTCCTATTAAGACTTCCAGGATATGATGTCGACAGAACATTCGAGCAGAACGATATTTTTATTTTTGTATTAGTGCTTTCTTCGAAATAATTGTCTCCCCTCGTTAAAATAATCAAGATTCGATTTTTAACATTAAGATCATCAAAGATCAATTAGCATAGTCTCTCTTTGTATCTCTTCTCTCTCTCTCTCTCTCTCTCACACACACACACACACACACACACACATACACACGCGCGTGCACACACACATTCTTTCTCTACAAACGCTTCTTTTTATATCTTTCGGTTGACTCCTCCATTTTTTTTACTCGTCTGTCGGTCTCTTTCTTTCTCGCTCCTAATGAACGTCATCTCTCCTAACCTCTGTGTTATTCTGCTTCATCTCTCTTTTAGAACCAATGCCCCCTCCCTCTTTCTCTCTCCCTCTTTCTCTCTCCCTCTTTCTCTCTCCCTCTTTCTCTCTCCCTCTCTCTGTACCGAATGATTATCTTTTTCTCTTTCTATATTTAATGAAATTAGCTTAATATGACGCAAGGTCAAAATACAAGGAAATTTATACAGGAAAATTAGATTGTGTCTATTCCTTCCAAAAGCTTTACTGGCTTCGAAAAAACTCATTCGAAATGCTGGCTTATTACCTGGACTTTAACGCCAACTGCTGACGCTAGTTGAAAATACGTTATTATTTAACTCATCAATCAGTTTCAACTTATTGAGGCACAAGGTAACAATTATGGAGTAGCCAGTAAGAATCGAACTCACTACTGGGCAATGGGTAACATTTTAGGAATACCAAGTGCTGTAAACTTGGATATACGAGTAATGTAATGGCTAACGAGTCGGAAGTGGTAATCAAAGAGCCGAGTTTCTATTCTAGTCGGGTTCGTTATATTCACTTACGTGTAAATGCCCTTTGGAAAGGTATGAATTCACCTTTCTCCCAGCTATGGGTTAAACAGCAAGACTTGTATCGCTAAATCATTATTATCTCCGCACACTCCACCCACGTCTATTGAACAGGTGAAGAGGCTCATCCCTTGTTCCCTGTTTAGGATGTGGTTTCCGGCTTTCTCTTTTCCAATCTTCTCACTTTGTCTTTTTTTTTTTTGTTTTTTTTTCTCAATTGGAGTAGATAGATCTATCTATCGACCGGTTCACACTCCACCCACGTCTATTGAACAGGTGAAGAGGCTCATCCCTTGTTCCCTGTTTAGGATGTGGTTTCCGGCTTTCTCTTTTCCAATCTTTTCACTGTTTTCTTTTTTTTTTTCAATTGGAGTAGATAGACTAAACTATCGCCCGGTTCACACTCCACCCACGTCTATTGAACAGGTGAAGAGGCTCATCCCTTGTTCCCTGTTTAGGATGTGGTCTCCGACTTTCTCTTTTACAATCTTTTCACTCTTACATAGCCCCATGCACATCAGTGGCGTTACCGCCTTGCTCGGGGTGATATGATTAAAAAAAAAAAAGAAAAAAAAAACTTCTTACAATCAAAAAATAGTTTCTGGCTTTAAATATCCAGCAAAGGATCTGTGGTGAGTAGAAACGCGTATTGAAATATACACTTTCCTCTTTATTAATAAAATAACAGAGAAATTCTCCCTTTCTTTTTCTCTCTACAAATACATACTTTCCCCATTTCTATTCTTTTATATTTCTGGCAACCTAGATTGTAACACGAACATAGCTTATGTGGTTAACTGACGTCATGCGAAAATCAACCAATCACTAACGCTCCCACAAAATCAAATCAGAAACGCTTAGGCGCTAAGAAAATACAAAAAGAACAGTGAACACGTACATAGGCTCTTTAGTTATTCCACTGTTCGCCCACTGGGCGTATGGTATTCGTGGCAGCCGTCGGAGTTTCAATCAACACGCCAACCAGCCAAAAGAAAAAGAACTTCGTGAAAACCAGAGATCTGCTTAAATAACATTTACGAAAAGAAGATGCAGAAAAGCAAGGAATTAGTTCATGAGTGCAATCAACACACTCAGATACCGGAACATAATATAACATAGCACAAACAGCAACCAGATACTACATTCCACTTGACACATACATGAAGAAACAAATATGCTATATTAACATGAATATACATATAAACGGAAGAAAAACTCCTTATAACCTGAACACAGCAATATATATATATATATATATATATATATATATATATATATATATAATGAAAATTCACATGAATACCACAATGACTTATGTAAGAAACATATCAAAGACACAAATATGCTACATTTACATGCACGCCTACATTTTTTAAGCTACGCCATTCAAACTTTCTAGGGACACATATCTACAGGGAAGCCAGGTCGACACATACTTTTTGAGTTTAAGTTCAGCAATTTTCCCTTTCACACTTTTTAGCTAATGGTGCAGATTGCTTACATTTGCTCCGTAAAACATCTAAGATCTAAGATGGTTGCTAGATTATGTCCCAGAAATCAAATCACATGTGTCAAACCCGACTAAAAATTTTTTGAAAAATGAACCTTTACATTTAATTTTTTATCCGACGTTTTAAAAATTTATTTGGTCAACAAAAAAATATGAATATTTTTCCCCGTAATTTTGAAACAAAAGAAGTATTTGAAAAAAATAAAAAAAACAGTTTTTTCAAACAAAACAAAATATTTTTTTTAAAAAGTACCAATTATTTATTTAAATTATTTTTTTTAAGATTTAATATTTCATACTTCAGAAAATAAAATTTTAAAACAATAAAGCTTTTTTATCGCTAAATATTTCACGCAGGAAATCAACTGTCTGTAATTTGTGTGGCATTAATGTAACTTCTTCCTCTAAAATTAAATGTCTACATTTTTAAATATTCTTCGGAAATTTCTGAACTGAGAGCGTAATAGTTTTTATATTTCTAATTTCAGTAAAACAAAATAAATAATTTTTATTTTTACGTTAAATTCTAAATAAAAAATTAAAAAAAAATATTTTTACGTTAAATTCTAAATAAAAAATCTAAATATTTTCCCCCGTAATTTTGAAACAAAAACAAACGCAATGTTGTTTACAATGTCACACAAAACATCAAATCACGTTTAAGCAAAACAAAAGAAAATGGATTTTTTTAATGAGATTTTGGAACAATTTTGAAACAACAATTTTTGATATAAATATTTTTTTTATATAACCGAGTTTTAAAATGTTCTGAGTTGCACGGGCAACGCCGGGCTATGATGCTAGTTAGTCATCCACATACAAGCCTGTTTCGATGTATCACAGTTTATCAGTGTGGCTAGACACATCCATTTGCTTCTGGCCGGGATCGAAACTAGATCGATTTGGTGTCAGTCGGAGTCGCTTCTCCCTTAGCTATAGGCGCATGGAATCGGAGAAGTGAAATTTTAACGTGTTGTATATAAGCAGTATGAAAAACGATCATCTTGTAGTATTATTTATCCTCCAGACTTTTGCGTAAATAAAATTTTCATCGTAGGGTTTAAACTGTGAAAAATGATTTTTGAGCACTCGTTGTGGTGGATGAAATATTGACAGTATGAATGGGTCAGAGAAAGAGACTAGCTAGTTTTAGATTAAGACTAGAGATCACCAAACCATTCAACACCCTCACCCCCACCCCCCGTTTAGCTCTTGTGGCATTTTTGTATTATGCAATAAATATGAGGATCAAAGTGTAGTATCTGTTCTCAGATACTCACTTTCTGCTGCCCGGCCACCTCCAGCTAGGCGTACGTTTCGTTAGCGATCCCGCTACCCACGGTTGATTCCTGGAGCACATTTCGTTTTAGTTAGCAGCCGGTCCCGCTTTAGGTTTGACTCTGCTTCGGAGGTGGGACGGTCTAGTCCACTTGAGATCCCGTTACTCACGGTCGATCCGGCAAAGGAGATTCGTCCTATTGTCGTGGTTTTTGGATGTTCTAGCTCACACTGATCCCGTTTAACCCCTTTTTATCAGCCCGAGCTGATCCTGCTAACCGCTGCCGACGTTCCAGTCTTTTTCCGATTTTTCTTACTGTTCGTTTGTCGATTTTATCACAATAAAATTGACACTGAAACTCAACATCTTCGCCCCCGTCTCCTCATTGTCTTTGCTGATTTTTCACACATACAAAAGTTTGCGGAGTCGAGACCCATTCCTTTTCCTCGGCCCCGCAACACAATAAAATATTAGAATACTTAGAATATTTAAGCATTTCAAGACGACTGGGTAGGCAAAAAAATATCTAAAAAATGTTATGTAAGTTTATTACATTGGATAATTTCAATAATTTTACTGGTGTTCAGAAAAAATAATTTCAATCAATTTAAATTTGGTTTGAAATACTGAAAAGTGTTTTGTTGATAAGAAATATTAAATTTAATCTATTTACTTGGAATTAAAACTAAAATAAAAGCCCCAAGAAATATTTTTCATTTTTTAAAATACATTTTAGCCTAGGTGTCACTTTTTTGGGGGGATACCTATTTTGCGCCTCTCTCCCCAGGTTCAGCTTCGAAGTGTCTACAGTCTTTTGATGCTTCTTTTTTATATATTGAGATAAAGATATATTATTACTAAATAATAATAATAATAATAATAATAATAATAATAATAATAATAATAATAATCAAAGATTAGTTTACAATATTCTGTTACGTCACATACTGACTTTGGATTACCTTATGTTTTTTTCTCATAAATCCACGAATTACAGAGTTATGTCCCTTACTCTGTTCAGTTTTCCATTTGTGAATATATGCACTCACACGCGTGCACTCACTCTGTTTCTCTCTCTGTCTCACACACACACACACACACACACACACACACACACACACACACACACACACACACATATATATATATATATATATTACGCTCACACACCCTGATTGAGCACTCTGGAAGAATGGTAGCCTTTGAAAAAACATTAACCACTTTAGTATCTACACACCGTTCATTCATTAACAAATTAGAAGATTCTCAGTTACTGGCGTATGTTTACATGGTATATCACAAAAAAAGTCTTCCTCCTTCTACCGAGCGCCCATAGTTCAGACATAAAATCGCCGACTGACGCCAATTTGCTCGGGTTTCAATCCTGGGTAAAAGCAATCGGATGTCTAACCGTGTTGATGAGCTGTGATACAGCGAAACAGATCGGTCTACGGATGACTATATATATATATATATATATATATATATATATATATATATATATATAAGAAAAATTAAGGCAGACACTTTATTTCATGGTAAATCGGAAGCATAGGCCTATTTCAGGCGAACCATCATCAGATTCCGTCTTTATTTTACAAAGGATTTTACACGATTTTAATTTTTCTTATATTTGCTCTATATGTATTTATATACATATATATTTAGAACTCTCTTAGAGAGTTATCCTACCACTGTATGTACAGGGTACTCCTTTGGATTCTTCTATGCCCACACTGCATGCTGATATATATATATATATATATATATATATATAGCTAACAATGAAGACTTAATTTTTTATGAAGTTTTGACAACACTTTTACGTTTTCCTGTTTTGTATGGGAGTACAGAAAATTGTCTACAATTTTTATTGCCCCAAGTTTCTGGGAGAGAATGTATAATCTGGCAGGGTAAATTTTTACTTTCTTTTGACAAGACTAAACAATTAGCAAGACAGATTTTGTCACTTCTCTTTTGTTGTGACCAAGTGATGACAAAACATGTGTTATAGAAATATTGTATAATTAACAGTAAATACAACAGAAGAGTATTACAAGACTAGTGCGTGTGTCGGTTGTCCAGCGTTCAATCAATTCAACACTTCCCCCAAGGCCTCCTCTCCTACTAATCTTATAGTAGGCGGAAGAATCCAACATAGAAAAATTAAAGGAAGAACGCCACAACAAGAAAGATTCATAAAAAAATACAAGCCTTCGCTAAGCAAAACGACATGAAAAACGCACGCACCGAAAAACACACACATACACACTCATACATACATACACACATACACACACACACATATACATACACACACATACATGAACACACACCAAATTCAAATGGTAACCCCAAATAATAAAAAAGAACCAGATGACCCCTTAAAAACAATTCTAAAACATAAAGACGAAATCAAAAACGCTCACACACACACACACACACACACACACACACACACACACACACACACACCAAATTCAAAATATCGTCAAAGCAATAAAAACAACCAACTGACCGATGAAGAGACTTGTATATAAGCAAAGGCGCATAGAAGATAATCTTAACGTACTAATTAAGGGACCCCAAACCAAAATCATTTCAAATTGGGGTAAGCACTTGATTCATTCATTCATCTATTTATTTATTTGTTTATCAATTTATACACGTACTGATGCGAAAAAACACAGACAATTCAACCCACCAACATTTGATTTATTCTATCTTATTTTATTTTATTGATTTTATTTTATTTTTTCTACTTACTTATTTATAAACAACAACTTGGCCCTCAGAAACAAAAGGAACTCGATAGGTAAAGCCACAAGTTTATTTGCCTGAAGAGAGTCAACCTTAGACTCGAAACACGTATAGCGTCACTAATACCATTATGGACACTTAAAGTATCATTCATGAATAATAACCAAAATAATAAATATGCATTTTAAACAAAACGTTCACGGCCTCTCACATTTTTTATTCTAATCCCATTCGTCTCCCTGGTTCACGCCCGCTTGCTCGGCCGTCATTGCCCACCGGAATCACTTCTTCCGGCTTTATTGTAGCCACGTGTCGGACCAAAACAGGCGCCTTTTCGCCTCAGCTCGTAATGAGTGTAAAAAGATACTTAACGAAGCTAAGATGCTGTTTACTGCCAGGATGAAGCAGCGCATAGCATCCTCCAAGTTCGGTACCAAAGACTACTGGCGCCTCTGCAAACGCGTGCTTAGCAAGAGTAAGTCCTCAATACCCCCACTAATCAACGAGTTTGAGGTCCTCACCTCCTCAGTGGACAAGGCTGAATGCTTTGCCCATAGATTCTCGGCCAATTCCACTCTGGATTCGTCTGGAATCCATACACCCGATTTCCCATCTAGAACTGAGGCCCAATTGAATGACGTCCACATCACGCCCTCGCTGATTTCTAGCATAATCTCAAAACTGGACCCTCACAAAGCGAGTGGTGGGGATGGAATCCCAATCATAGTTTTGAAGAATTGTGCCCCTGAACTCTCCTCTATCCTTTCTAAGCTCTACAACATCTGCCTATCTTCCTCCTGCTTTCCTGCCTGTTGGAAGACCCCGCAAATTACCGCCCCGTCAGCCTTCTTCCGATCTTCGGCAAAGTGTTCGAAGCCATTATCAATGCCGAGGTCGTTCAGCATCTCACAGCCCACGGGCTCCTCTTGGACAAACAGTATGGCTTCCGCTTCACCAGGTCCACTGCTGATATGCTAACGACCATCACCGAGTATATATACCAGGCTCTCAACAAGAATGGTGAAGCCCGAATCGTCGCCTTGGATATCTCTAAAGCATTCGACAGAGTATGGCATGCCGGCCTTCTACGGAAACTGCGAAGCTATTGCATAACTGGACTTTTGTTGGACTTAATCCGGTCATTCCTCTCTAACCGCGCACTGAAGGTGGTATTAAACGGACATGCCTCCCAGAACTACCCTCCGCGGGTGTACCCCAAGGCTCTATCCTAGGTCCTACACTCTTTCTAATCAATATCAATGATCTCCCCGATACCATAAGATCACAAGTAGGCATGTACGCTGATGATACCACAGTTTACTCTTGCCTTGATCAAAAATCTGATGTTGGTGACAAGGCGAACATCGCTACCGAGCTTGAAAAGGACCTCCAATCCGTGGTGGATTGGGGTAAGAAATGGCTGTAAATTCAATTCTTCCAAAACGAAGCTGCTGTCAATTAACCACCACAGACAACCGCACCTCCCCTCCATTAGCATGGAACAGGCTTGCCTCCCAGAGAGTAAATCACTACGCCTGCTTGGCCTGACACTCTCAGCGGACCTCAAGTGGAATGACTACGCCGAATCCATTGCTAAATCCGCAGCTATGAAAGTCGGCTCTCTGTGCAGGGCCCGGAAATTCTTTCCGCCTGAATCTATCCTACAATTATATAAATCCACCATCCGCCCGTGTATTGAGTACTGCTGCCACATCTGGTCAGGTGCCCCTTCTATTCTCCTCGGGGTTCTTGACAAAATACAGCGAAGAATCTGTAATGTGATTGATACCGACTAGGCTGACCGCCTGCAGTATCTCTCTCACCGGCGTGACGTGGCTTCCCTGTGCCTCTTCTATAAATACTTTCATGGCCTCTGCTCTGACGAACTTAAATCACTGGTGCCCTCTAGATGTGAATTTGCACGCGATACTAGATTGGCAACTAGGTCCCACTCTTTTACAGTGAAACCAATAAAATGTAAATGTAATCGCAATTTCTACTCTAGCAGCTTCTTTCCTCGCACTTCCCGCCTGTGGAAATCCCTACTACATGCTTGCTTCCCCGACGGCTACAACCTCCAGGAGTTTAAATGTAAGGTCAATAGACACCTCCTAACACACTAACTCACACCCACTCTCTCCAACGCTCTCCCTATGTACATCCTAAGTCGTCTATCACCCTCCTTCTGACATTTCCTATACCCAATCCCTCTATGTAACCCCCTGAGCTATAGTGGCAGTGGAATGCCTTGCTTGGGGTCACACGATTATATATATATATATTGAATACGAACATTGAACATTGAATACGAGTGGCCAGCCATTATATATATATATATATATATATATAATGGCTGGCCACTCGTATTCAATGTTGTCCATCTACTAGTGTATCTAGCAAACCTCTAAAGCACATTTTAGTTTGTTCAACACCCACAGAGCCCACCTGTAGTTTGTACTGCAATTATACTGAGCGGACCTTACTTACAGTATCTAGGAGAGCGCACATAATCTAGAGTGATCAACAGTCTAAACGAAGGTAGCACGCCCAAACGCTCGGTCACGATGACTTTTGACTTCGTGCAAGCACAACCATCTACGATTGCCAAATAGTTCCGTCTACCCAGTTTCACTCACAAGGCTTGTGTCAACTCGTGATATGATTTTCAGCCACACAGGCGCCTCATAGGCACCGCACAGGCGCCGCACAGTGAGATAAGAAGAAGAAGGAAAGAAACTCGCGAGCAAAGGTCAAATTGAATCAATGAAAACATTGCCTTTACAGGAACTAGCCGGTTAACCAAAAAAAAAAAAAAAAAAAGAACGAAAGAAAGTGGCGAGCCTACACGAAATTTTTTTATATATAAAATGACAATAAAAATTAAATTAATTAGATGAGTGTCTGAAGTTATGTGTTAAGGTTTCGTTTCAGTTCCTCACAACCAGCATTGAAGTACTCACCAATGTAAAATTACCAATTATATTATCGGCCTTTAACCAGCATGTGGTACTTCAAAGAATTTTCTCCTAACAATCCAAGAAAGCTAAGTATTTCAAACTAGCTCACTACGTCTACTTCTGAATGTGTAAAAACCATATATCGCTTCGATGAGCAACGATAAATAAAATTGTAAACCCAAACAGCATGAAGGTGGTTATGGCTAAAGACACTGACTCCTCGCCCGGTAATGAGCCACATGCATAACAGGTGTCATCGGAACGTCATCCAGCGACTGTTAGCAATAACGACGTAAAGGGGTCAAATTTCCTCAGAATTTATCCCTTGCTCGGAATGGAAAGACATGAGCGACACGTGTCACCAAATCGTTATCCTGGGACTGTTAGCAATAACGACGTAAAGGGGTCAAATTTCCTCAGAATTTATCCCTTGCTTGGAATGGAAAGACATGAGCGACACGTGTCACCAAATCGTTATCCTGCGACTGTTAGCAATAACGACGTAAAGGGGTCAAATTTCCTCAGAATTTATCCTTTGCTTGGAATGGAAAGACATGAGCGACACGTGTCACCAAATCGTTATCCTGTGACTGTCACACTTTGTTCTACTCAACATTACTTCGTAATCCAGAAAAGAAAACCGAACGGAACAAAGTGTAACTAACTTAAAGTAAACTTGAATGCGAGCCGCTAAACTACAAGAATTCATGTTTTGGGGGAGAAAAAAAGCACTCGTGATTATCTGAGTGAGTAAGAAATGAATGTAAGTTTTTTTTAATCACTTCAATTAATTTTTACTTCGGTTTACTAATTTTTTTAAAAAAGAAAATGAAGTTTTTCACTTCAATTGTATTCAGTTTAATCCTAAAAAGACACGGACAAACATAGACAAATTTAAATCCGCCATGCTCGAATTTTTTAAGTTCTAACTTGAACAGCAAGATCAATGAGAACTTAAATAGCAGGAGAAGCAACGTGAGCAGCAAAAAAGAATGGAGCAACTCCAGCTGGATATACAAAAAGAACGACTTGAAATTCAAAAGCAATTTTAAAAAAAACAGTTTAAATTTCAAAAACAAATAGAAATCAAAAACTCGAAGAAATTCTACTTCAAACTCAACAACAGCAAAGAATCTTGCTTGAACTGGCAAACAGGGGACAAATTTGTGAAAACGAAAATGCATTCTCACAAAACACGATCTGGGGTGCAATAGATATTTTTACATATTCTACAGATGAGAATATAACTTTCGCCTCCTATTTTAGAAGATTCGAGGATTTATATGCCAGAGATTGTATAAATTGGTCTGACTCTAAGAAACTTCGCCTTCTTTTTCGAAAACTGGGCACCACATAGCATACCAAATTTGTGAACTATATTTTGACCAGTAAAACAAGCGAAGTGACATTTACTGAAACGGTTAAACTTCTTACAGAACTTTTTAGTCCTAAAATTTCACTCTTTCATAATAGATGGAAGTGCATGAATTTAACCAGAAAGGATGGTGAAGATTACATTATATTCGAGTAGGTCTTGAACAAGCATTGAGACAATTGCAAATTGTCAGAATTGAGTGCGAATAATTTCAAGTGTCTGATATTTATTCAGAGACTCGTTTCAGCTAAAGACACTGAAATTAGACGTAGAGTTCTGAATAAATTGGCAAATGAGCTAAACCTTACTCCCCAACAAATAGCGGAAGACTGTCAAAAATTCTGTAAGTGTACGCCAAAATACGAAAAATATCGAGAAATCTGGTGTAGATCACTTAGGAAAAGTTCACCAAAAGAAAAAAAATCAATTTTCTCCCTCTTAGTCAAGCTAATAAAAAAAAGAAACAAGAAAACTTGCCCTCTAATCCGTGTTCCGATTGTTGGTCACTACATTGGCATAAGGACTGTTCTTACAGGAATAAAAAAAAGTGCCTAAATTGTAGCCGTGTCGGGCACATGAGTTCACATTGACGAGCGAGAAAAAAGGTTAATAGTTGCGAAAAAATACAAAATCAGATGAACAAGATGTGTGACACTATCTCCCGCGAGTATACTTTCTTTTGTTTGGTTTAATAAAGCGGAGAGAGAGAAATTAATATTAGTAGTATTATTAGTTATGCTTTATTGTAATTCGCGATGTGAGCCTATGTAAAAAACTACTTTAATACTATCATATACTTGTAAAATCCGGGGAATAGAACAATTAACTATTTTGATAGATGGGAAAGAAAGGTAGAAATTATTCTTCTTTCGTGTTCGAAGCGGAGTATTTTGGACAAGCTAAAATTTTATAAGTAGCCAAAACAAAATGTCAGGATTTGTTTGATGGGGTCAGGCGGGGTTAACGTCCCCCAACAGATGTTCCCTGAGAACAGAAATTTGTGGGAATTGGAAAATCTAAATATGACGTAATCAAAAGGAAGTGAGCTGCTGATATTCCATTCGTAGATCCATGGTCCTCCCGCAAATCGAGTGGGTGGAAAACAATCTCATTGGTCGAGAAAGCTTTGAGTCGGCCGAATCCCCCGAGAGGATTGGGGATGGTAATAAAGATCCGGACTCGGCGAGAAAAATCAGTTTTTTTCAGTCGGGGTGCAGTAGAGTTGGAGCGAGTTTCTGGAAATTGCAGTCGAAATGTAACGACTGTGGAAAAATGTTCCCAACTGGGGAGCATGAACCACGGCTGGTCGCCTACCACAGAACTTATGGCTAAAGAGTTAATGTCGAATGAAGTCTGCCGCCGATTGAATTAAAGAGTTAATTCTGAATAATGCGTCTTCGATAGGAATCCCGAAAGAACGTTATTGTTTTTTTTTAAATCATGGGAGAATCGAAATTTCTGATTCCTCTCTCGCTCTACTTCGGTAAACTCCGTTAAACTCCGATAAGAACCCGAATGAACTTTGTTATTTTAGAAGTTGCATAGAGAATTAACAGCCCTGATTATAGAGAATATGTGAAATGACTTTAATGAAAATTTAATGAATACGTGAAAAGACTTAAGTGAAAATTTGAAGAGTTCTGTTTACTTTAACGAAACTTAGAAAATACATTTTTCTTTAAGGATTGAAAGCTCTGATATCTTTAAACAAACTCTCTCTCTCCGTTGTAAACTGGCATTCCGACGGCTGTATTATTTGCTCCTGTGACTAATAATTGTTTTTTTGTTTTTATATAAAGACATTCTTCGTGACTCTCTAGGCGGGTTCGACCTTATTCATTTATTTTATTAATTCTTTTTTTTTTTTTTTGTGCCGTGTTTATTTTTAACCACAAGTGTACACCAGTGTCCGGTCTGGTTTTGGTGGAAAGACGCCTACTAAAATTGCACAGCGTTGCTTTCTGAGATCAATTCACAGCGTGGGCAGTGGCTCGGTGTTGCAATAGACGTCTTGAAAACCAGCTTTTGTGACGACATCATCGAATGAGATCATCACGACCAGCAACAGCAACCGAATGAACCGGCCAGCCGGGTGGCAGTGTCACAACTGATGCCGTCACGACCGTCAACAGGAACAAGCGTCCGGAAATAAGGTGTCACAGATAAGTTAAACATTAAAAAATACGTGCAAGTATAAATCCTAAAGAAAAATATTAAACCACATTTGGGTTCTGGTTTATATTTAACAATCATAAATCTACACACTTAAAGAAGTTAGGGAAACTAATCTTGCTAAGTACTAATAAAATAGCTAGGTCCGTGACAGGGAAAAAAATCAAGTTTAAGGTAGAACTTCTTTTTTTTTTTTTTTAAATCATATCACCCCAAGCAAGGCGATAACGCCACTGATGCGCAGGGGGCTACGTAAGGGTAAAAAGAATGGAAAAGAGAAAGCCGGAAACTGCATCCTAAACAGGAAACAAGGGATGAGCCTCTTCACCTGTTCAATAGACGTGGGTGGAGTATGAACCGGGCGATAGTTTAGTCTATCTACTCCAATTGAAAAAAAATAAAGAGTGAAAAGATTGGAACAGAGAAAACCGGAAGCCACATCCTAAACAGGAAACAAGGGATGAGCCTCTTCACCTGTTCAATAGATGTGGGTGGAGTGTGAACCGGGCGATAGTTTAGTCTATCTACTCCAATTGAAAAAAAAAATAAAGAGTGAAAAGATTGGAAAAGAGAAAACCGGAAGCCACATCCTAAACAGGAAACAAGGGATTAGCCTCTTCACCTGTTCAATAGATGTGGGTGGAGTGTGAACCGGGCGATAGTTTAGTCTATCTACTCCAATTGAAAAAAAAAATAAAGAGTGAAAAGATTGGAAAAGAGAAAACCGGAAGCCACATCCTAAACAGGAAACAAGGGATGAGCCTCTTCACCTGTTCAATAGATGTGGGTGGAGTGTGAACCGGGCGATAGTTTAGTCTATCTACTCCAATTAGTCTATCTACTCCAATTTATCACTAATGTAACTTTTCAAGGAAGGACGTTAAAATTAAAAACGTTCGTATTAAAGAATACAGAAATTTTATTTAGTACCGACTGGATGGAGAAATGTAAGTGATGGGGGCATGCAAATTAATTCATTTTGTCAAAACCTTGAAAACCTGATCACCGAGGCAAATAATCTAATAAAAGGTTTAAAAGAAATCTTTCCAGAAGTGTTTTATTTTCTTGGGGCCTTGGTCGGTGTAATATGATGGCGGCAAAATTCGAGTTAAAAGAGAACATTCAGCCAGTGTTTAAGAAAAAACGAAATGTGCCTTTCGCCTCTTTACCACAAATAAATGAAGAACTCGAGCGACTAGAAAGAACCGGTCTCTTGTTGAAAATTGTGTACAGTTAATGGGCTTCACCGACCGTCTATATGAAGAGGATGTTAAAGGAGATCAGGGTCTTAATGCAGCACTCAAAGACTATCATTATTCTTTACCTAGACCGGAAGAAATTTTCGCAAAGCTAAATGGAGGGAAAACGTTTTAAAAAATTGACCTCAGTGACGCGTATCTTCAAATATCGGTGGATGAATAATGTTCTAAGTTGCTCTGTATCAAAACCCATCGTGGGTTGAACAAGTTCGTACGTCTACCGTTCGGGGTAAAGGTCGCGCCGGCAATTTTCCAGCAAATAATGGACACTATGCTGAGTGACCTTGACTTCGCGGCTGCATATTTGGACGACATGTTAATGGTAAGTTAAAATGTAGCACAGTATAAGGAACATGTTCATAAGGTTTTCTCAAGAATTCAGGAGTACGTGTTCAAATTGAAAGAATCCAAATGCGACTTTTTTATGGAGAGAATTAAATACTTGGGAAACATTATCAATAAATAGGGCATTAAACCAAACCCAGAACGTGTTACAGCAATCAGGGACATGATAGCACCCGAAAATGTCTCTACCTTACAAAGTTTCTTAGGACTGGCAAACTACTACCAGGTGTCTATAACGTATATGCACAACTTACATGCTCCGTTTTGAAAACAGACAAGAAGTGGGAGTGGGCACCTGAATGTCAAGAAGCATTCGTCAAAATAAAAGTCTTGACGTTGGACTTGTTTCTCACCCACTATAACCCAGATCTGGACATTATAGTTGCCAGCGACGCCAGCTCGTATGGCAATGGAGCATGCATTACGCACAAGATACCAGATAGATCTCACAAACCAATAACTCATGTGTCGAGAACACTTCTTCTTGCAGAAAAGAATTATTCGCAAATTGAGGAGGAGTCATTAGGGATTATTTTCGCAGTAACGAAGTTTCACCGGTACATTCACGGTAGACACTTCACTTTGCAGACGGACCATAAACTGTTGGTAACCATCTTCGGTTCTAAAAAAGGTATGCCTGTGTATACAACAAATAGACTGCAGAGATGGGGAAATATTTTTGTAAATCATAACTTTAAAATGAAGTTCCTACCGTATAAAAAACTCTGACATGCCGACAGATTGTCCAGATTAATCCCGGAAAACAGAGAACCTCTTGAAGATACTGTGATTAATCCTTTTAAATTATAACTTTAACTAGGGCACCACAATTATCGCTGTGAGAAATTGGTCCGATAGTGCACGGTGAATGGTCAGATAATAACCAATATCTGGTTCCAAGAGCACCCAAAGAGGACTATGGACATAGAGAAGTTCAGGAGGAGACACTAAGAACCGAATTGATTATATTACTATCAACAAGGGATTCGGGAACACGGTCCTTCACTGCAAAACCTGCCCAAGTGCTGACTGCAGAATCGACAACATACCAGTTATATGCAAACTAAAGATAAAACTACAGAGATCAAAGAAACCTAACGCAGAAGACTGCAGTACAACAAACTCGTGAATGATCCGAACCTGCAAGAAGTGTACACGGACAGCTTGAAAAAGAAATACAAAGGACAAATTGGATACGGAAGCTCAGAATATGACGTACTAAGAGAAGCTCTAGTGACATCAGCAAATTACCCCAAAACAAAAATCACGTTGGAAGAAAAATTAGTAGATCACTGAGGAGATTATTGACCTGGTGCAAAAGAGACAGAAAACAATGCCAAGATATGGAACAGAATACAGGAAACTACACAAGAAAAAAAAAGGAGCCAATGCAGGCAGGCTACAGAAAGATGGCTCAACGACAAATGCGCCGAAATAAAAAGACTAAGCACGACAAATAAAGGAAATATGCATAAAAAAAATAAAGGAATTAACTGAACAACAAAACCTGCTCAGCAACAGGATGTATAAAAGGAAAGGACGGGACACTCTTACTAGAAAAAGAAAAAAATACTTCAGAGATGGGATGAATACATAAGAGATCCGTTCCACGACAAGAGAGAGAGCAACCAGCAATACACAGAAATACGGACCAGAAATAATGAAAACCGAAGTGGAATCAGCACTCGTTAAATTGAACAGAAAAAAAGCAGCAGGACCCTGACGGTATTGTAATAGAGATGCTGACAGCCTTAGACGGTCTTGGCGTAGACAGAATCACAATAATAATAATCGAAATCTGAAACAGTGGCGATATAGAAGAGGATCTAAGGAGATCGATTTTCATAACACTGCCTAAGAAGCCAGGTGCAAAGGTATGTGAACTCCATCGAACAATCAACCTAATGAGTCATATAACAAAACTCATCATCCGGATTCTGATGGACAGAACGCACAGCAGAATCGGCCCAGGGACGGGACAAGAACAGTGTGGCTTTGTTAAAGATACCGGAACGAGGAAGGCGATATGCATGCTCAAAATGCTATCTGAAAGAGCAATAAAAATACAGAAGGACCTTTTGTAATATAACAATCTGGCCCCACCCGAGGAAGGCTGATGCAAGCGAGGGTGTTTCCGGTCGTTGAAAGGAACGGATGTTTGTTTGACCTTATTTCCGGCAGCAGCGGAAATAACTACAGAGGCAAACAGAACAGGTGTCTCTGAGAATTACGTGGGCGTGCGTGGGCGAGGCAAAACCGGAAGAAAAAGTCCCGGTTCTGGAGATTATAAAAAGACCTCGGCGCACGGATTCGCCAGTAGTAGTAGAGGAGCGACAGAGATCGGCCGGTGAAGAGAGACCAGACAGATAAGACTACACTCCCGTCAACCCATTTGAAGCGCGCTCTCTCAATTCTCTGTTACCTATTATAACCGGCTCAGTCATTAAGACGTAATAATTGGTGCCTAGTGACTTGCTGTTTTGAGACAACAAAACAGTTAGATGCGAGCTGGTTGCCACGGCGACGATTGAAATTCAACGGACTTAAAACTACCAGATAGAAAGAAAAAAGAAGACGAAAATATATAGCAGCCGCACGACTATAGACATCAGCCAAGGTAGGTGACGCTTTGATTTGATAGTGTGTGTATTTTCTGCTCGTGTTTATAAGTCTAGTTAGAAAAAAAAAATGGAACAGCGTACTTTTGCCGATCTGACCCTAGAATTGAGAAATGTGGATTGTTCGGTGTCGAACACATTAAGGGTAGAACGGAGGGGGTGCAGGACTACATGCAGAGAGTAGTACGCCTAGCGGAGAGCGCATAGGGGGGTTGACGGGAGGAATAAAGTTGAGATATTTACCTATCTGTAAGTATAAAACATCTGAGTTAATGATTTATTTTTTTTTGTTAATATTTTACCATATATGTGAAGTGAGTTTACTGGTATGTTGCTTAATTAATCTTACTTTTATTGAGTAAGTGAAATGTAAAATCATGTAAAGGAAGTTTCTTCTACTCTTTAAAGTGGATAATTGGATTAACTTGTTGATAACAATGTTTTCTTTGGTTTGTGCAGTGTTAGGTTTTCTTTTTTTGGATTTCCTTTCAATGACTGTACACTACAAAATGATTTACATTTCTATGTTTGTGAATTATGCTTTTGTGCAGGTTCCCATCAATTCAACATCCTCTGTGAATTTTCATTTATGTGACTTGGGAAATATCTTTTGAAGATATATTAATTTCTGAAAACTTTATATTGACACGGATAGACCTGCAGATTCCACAGTTGATCGGAACAAAAAGAAAGAACAACTGAAAAGTCTTGTAGACTTATTGGCTGATATGCTATAGGATTGGGAAAGAAGCAGTGGGAGGATTAACGATAGTTTAAGTGAAATAGTTAGGAAGATACAAACGTGGAAAATTATTAATAGTATCTAAAGCATAAAGTAAATTATACGTCTCTGGTTCAGTGGTTTGGTCCCCAATTACGCAGAAATTTCCCAATTTTTCAGTGGACACCATGCCGGTAGAATTGCGCGATATGGAGGAGATTCCTATCCGCAAACTAGTAAATACCTTGGAACAGATAGATATGGAAAGATTTAGTGAAGGATATGAAGAACTCCCGAAGAAGTTGACGATAGGAGTCATTGCTGGCATAGTCGGCGTTATGATAATCCTTGGAATAATAGCTAGGAAGCGGATTTTTAAGTGTGAAAGAAGCAACAGTGCTTCGGGAAAGGAAAGGGAGTTATCCGTTGTGAATAGTACTCCGGGGTCAACGGGTGTTCAACACTCAAATGTCTCTGCGTTAAACAGAGAGATGTCAACAAATCAGATATGCTTGGATTCGAATCCAGAGGAAGTAGTTCAAGGAATGGAAAACATTGTACAAACTAAGGAACTACGAGTCACGGGTCCATTTTTTTAGACTAAATTAATATAGATGAAACCTCTAATCCTCCACAAGTAAATTGCATGCGGATTAACGTTGGAATCAGGGTAATTTTCTTCATTTTCTATTGAACATTTCTCGGTCAGACTATGAATGATATGTACTGCAGATAATGGCCATTTTTCTGTGTTCAAACATAGTATGTTTGAAATTAAATTAAATTAAATGAAGTTACATGTGTAACAATAAACTCGAGCAGAAACACGCATGGTGTTGGTCAAAGGTCATTTACTCGATGTCAGTTTAGAAACTGGGGCGCGGTTACCGCCTATAATCATGTGGTTATGCATCGAGGCGTCTACGCTTATGGACAGAGTCGAGAAAGAAAATGAACATTTTTAAGAACTTTGCCCAATTCTGTGAAAATGGATATTAAAAAAAAAAAAAAAAAGAACAATGAAACATCGAGCTGGTAGAACAATTTTCACGATGGACACGAACATTGTTGGGTTGCCGATGTAGGCTCCCCTATATATTTTTTGTTGTTGTTTTTTTTTGTTTCGGCATGCACATGTTTTGTTGTTTTGGCGTGCACATGTTTTATACAATTGTCGGGCTTGTGTGGCATGGGGAGGAGTATGAGGGTGTTGCGCTTAAAATGTTCTTAGGTGAACATTTTGGAAAATGGGAGGGCGAGGAGTGTAATATAACAATCTGGCCCCACCCGAGGAAGGCTGATGCAAGCGAGGGTGTTTCCGGTCGTTGAAAGGAACGGATGTTTGTTTGACCTTATTTCCGGCAGCAGCGGAAATAACTACAGAGGCAAACAGAACAGGTGTCTCTGAGAATTACGTGGGCGTGCGTGGGCGAGGCAAAACCGGAAGGAAAAGTCCCGGTTCTGGAGATTATAAAAAGACCTCGGCGCACGGATTCGCCAGTAGTAGTAGAGGAGCGACAGAGATCGGCCGGTGAAGAGAGACCAGACAGATAAGACTACACTCCCGTCAACCCATTTGAAGCGCGCTCTCTCAATTCTCTGTTCCCTATTCTACACGGTCCATCGTCATTAATAAAAATATAACTTCATATTTTTATATATATGCGTGTTTGTTGTTTGTCGATATACAACACTTTATCTGTGCTTTATAGACTATGCAAAAGCGTTTAACAAAGTACGCCACAAACACTTATTCGAGATTCTCGACAACCTCGACATTTTTGGAAAAGACATTAGGATATTTAAGAACCTATAATAGCAGCAAATCTCTTGCGTACGGATAAGAAATGAATTCAGCATGTATACAAAATAGAAAGGTGCCTAAGACAAGGATGTGTTTTCTCACCAAATCTATTCAACGTATCATCTTACCCTTTGAAACCCAATGGTTTGTAGAACAGTAACTTCTTGTTACTGTTTCCGTAACAAACTGTTTTTATGAGGCAGGGTTATTAGCCCTGCGCCCAACCCCCAAACCTGGAGGACCGGTGGACCATTCTTGGTCCTTACGTTTACAGCACCTGGTATTCCCAAATGGTCACCCATCTAAGTACTGACCAGGCTTGATGTTGCTTAACTTCGGTGATCGGACAAAAACCGGTGTATTCAACACAATATAACAGTAGGCCTATTCAAATTATACAGCGAAACAATCCTGAAAGAAATAAAACCCTTGACAGGATTCGTCATTGGCGGCCACAACCTTGACAATGTAAGATACGCGGATGACACGGTTCTGATAGCAGACACGATAAAGAAAATGTAGGATCTCCTAAAGAATGTAGCAAGAGAAAGCGAGAAGTAAGGACTAAGCATAAACTTCAAGAAAACTAAATGCATGATCATCACCAAAAAGAAGACCCCATAATGCCTACCAGAGGGTGGAGAAACTAAAATAAAACAAGTAAAGAAATTTAAATACCTGGAAGGTGTTCAGACAGAGGATGAAAACTGAGACATTGAAATCCGAAGACGCATTCGCATAGACAAGGACTCATTTCAAAGGCTTACCAGAATAATGAAAGACAGGGAAATCTCATTGGAAACAAAGCAAAGAGTGCTGGGTTGCTATATGACACTTGTCCTTCTGTATGGTAGTTAATGTTGGACGATCTCATCAAGTATGAAGGAGAGGCTCGAGGCAGCAGAAATGTGATTCTACAGAAGGATGTTGAGGATACCATCGACTGAGCACGTGAGCAATGATGAGGTGTTGGAGAGGATGCAAACGAGAAGAAAACTTATACTTAACATCAGGAAGAGACAGTTGAGGTTCTTGGGACACGTGATGAGGAAGGAAAGCCTGGAGAATCTAATACTCACAAGACGGATAGAAGGAAAAGGAAACGGGGGAAAGCAGCGCGAGACATATTTGATAGGCCTGAGCAAAAGAATGGCGGAGCGGGGTTTGGGAAAGATACCAAGAGGAAAAAATATTGAGAGCGACCACAAACAGGACCAAGTGGAAGTCCATGATTGCCTACGTCTTGAAAGGAATACAGCACAAGAAGAAGAAGAAGAAGAAGAAGAAGAAGAAGAAGAAGAAGAAGAGCAACGAACTCTCTTGCGTTTGTCTGAAACATTTTAAAATATTATTTTGTATCGTATCATTTAATCTGTTGTATGAACATTCCCTCTTTACGGTAATTCGTTAAAACTACGAACTTTAAAAATTCTGATTTATTTTCTTGAAACGAGTTATTGACACTATTTCAAGCGCGTAAATTCATAAATAAATTCTTTATCATGTTTTGTCAAAATTACCCGTATGTTTCCTCCATTATTCTTTTTGGCGGGGGTTTGTGGTGCAGTGGATATCGGCTCGGAACGAGAAACCGGGGAGCCGAGTTCGAATTCTATTTGAATCCATTGTATTCACTTACACACAAATACCCTTGGGAAAGGTATTAATCCGTCTCTTCCCTCCAGTTATGGGTTAAATAGCAGGGCAGATTGGGTTCTATAGCCTTGGCTGGCAACCAATCTACCGCAGAAAGCAATGGCAACCTACTGCGGGATAATCTTTTGCCCAGTCAGTCATGTCTCTTTCGAGACATGATCGCCCAAGCGTGTTTCACGTATGGCACTTAGCTAACTAAATCAAATGTTCCTTTTAACCCCTTAAGTCACACGGCACTATAAGCTTACGCTTAAAAGTTAAGATTTAAGATTCACAAGAATATTCATATTAGAAAACTGTGAAATATTCACGGGTTAAAATTAGTTTTATAATTACTGAAAAATCGACCTAATCGTCAGAATATAAGCTGTTTATTAAATTAGTGATGTTTAAACTTATATCATGTTTCTCTGTTTCTGGATTCGTTATTTTCGATTTGTCTTCTCTTATCAGATATTTGTTCATTTTACATTCAACGACTTACTCTTAGCGAATGTGGGCCAACATTTATCAGGAGTGAGATAGAGAACTCAAACAATTTTGATAGATTATCTCCTGAAAGATAGGATAACAATTTTAGCAAATAAACAAACTCAATATAAGAAGCAACGACTTTCACACGAACAATTCTCACGGCACAATGTATTCTAGCATTTCTTCCAATTCATAAGTTTAGATAGATAGATAGATAGATAGATAGATAGATAGATAGATAGATAGATAGATAGATAGATAGATGTGAGTTTGTAACCCTGGGTTTTGCGATCGTCAGACAAACTGATTATTTTTTTTTTAAATTGGCTATATGTAGGGCTGCGTATATTGGTGTATTTTGCTGTAAGTGGGAGGAAAATTTGTCGTCGTGACAGACGCAGACATATATACACATTTGTACACCCATTTAAAAAAAAGAAAAAAGAATTAATCAGTTTGTTTGACGATCGCAAGAGCGTGAAACCCAGGGTCACAAATTCACACCTATCTATCTATATGAATATGTCAGCTCTATCACTGATATTGAGCACTTTCAAATAAGTACCGCGCATTATAAATATAATATATATAACAAGCTGCATATTTATATTGATATTTATAATTATATACATACACTTTTGACACACACACACACACACACACACACACACACATATATATATATATATATTATCTATGCTAATAGATAGATAGATAGATAGATAGATAGATAGATAGATAGATAGATATGAATAGACTGAGATAGATAGATAGATAGATAGATAGATAGATAGATAGATAGATAGATAGATAGATAGATGTGAGTTTGTAACCCTGGGTTTTGCGATCGTCAGACAAACTGATTATTTTTTTTTTAAATTGGCTATATGTAGGGCTGCGTATATTGGTGTATTTTGCTGTAAGTGGGAGGAAAATTTGTCGTCGTGACAGACGCAGACATATATACACATTTGTACACCCATTTAAAAAAAAGAAAAAAGAATTAATCAGTTTGTTTGACGATCGCAAGAGCGTGAAACCCAGGGTCACAAATTCACACCTATCTATCTATATGAATATGTCAGCTCTATCACTGATATTGAGCACTTTCAAATAAGTACCGCGCATTATAAATATAATATATATAACAAGCTGCATATTTATATTGATATTTATAATTATATACATACACTTTTGACACACACACACACACACACACACACACACATATATATATATATATTATCTATGCTAATAGATAGATAGATAGATAGATAGATAGATAGATAGATAGATAGATAGATAGATATGAATAGACTGAGATAGATAGATAGATAGATAGATAGATAGATAGATAGATAGATAGATAGATAGATAGATAGATGTGAGTTTGTAACCCTGGAGTTTTGCGATCGTCAGACAAACTGATTATTTTTTTTTTAAATTGGCTATATGTAGGGCTGCGTATATTGGTGTATTTTGCTGTAAGTGGGAGGAAAATTTGTCGTCGTGACAGACGCAGACATATATACACATTTGTACACCCATTTAAAAAAAAGAAAAAAGAATTAGTCAGTTTGTTTGACGATCGCAAGAGCGTGAAACCCAGGGTCACAAATTCACACCTATCTATCTATATGAATATGTCAGCATTATCACTGATATTGAGCGCTTTCAAATAAGTACCGCGCATTATAAATATAATATATATAACAAACTGCATATTTATATTGATATTTATAATTATATACATACACTTTTGACACACACACACACACACACACACACACACACACATATATATATTATCTATGCTGATAGATAGATAGATAGATAGATAGATAGATAGATAGATATGCTTTACTTTTGCATTGATCACTTTTTAAAAGTAAATATCTAACAGTGGAATGTACTTCCATAAATAATAACCACACACACACACACACACACATATATATATATAAAGTTGAATGTATGGATTAAAATTTGACAAAATGAATAGAATAAGTAAAGAACAGACAGAAAAGGTGTCTTTAATCTGACATGTTTCACTTTACTAAGCTTCTTCAGAGATTTCTTAAGACGAATGAATTGAAATCATTCATCAATCATCTTAACAATTCTCTGAAGAAGCTTATTAAAGTGAAACATGTCAGATTAAAGACACATTTCCTACCTGTTCTTTACTTTATTCTTTACGATGTTTTTGACTTGCATGAATGTACTCTTTAGCGTAAAACTTCTTAGTTGTGTAAGATGTGAACCCACCACTTCCCCGCCCCCCAGCTATGGATTAATTAGTAAGACTTATATCACTAAATCATTATTATTATTATCTAAAACAAAAACAAAACAATCTGAAAATATTTTATGGCTTTAAATATATTGCAAAGTGTCAATAAGACGTAAAAAAATCGAATGACTCAATCAATCAGTTCTCTTTTCTTCAAGATATCCTGTGAATTTCTAGGTTCTCTTCCCTCAATTTTCAGCTATTTTTTCCTGATTATACGTACATATATACTTGTTTTTTCTTTTTTTCCCCCAAAAATTCTTTATTGCTCACATGATATTTTGCTCCGATGAACTTAGCACACTGGTGCCCACTATATATGAATTTACTCGAGCCACAAGATTAGCAACTAGGTCCTTTTACTGTGAAACCAATAAATTATAAACGCAAATTCTACTCCGTCAGCTTCTTTTCTCGCACTTCCTGCCTGTGGAATTCCATTCCGTTTACTTGCTTTTCCGACAGTTACAATCTCCAAGAATTTAAATGTATAGTCAATAGTCATCTCCTATCTCACTAACTTGCATCCTGTCTCCCATGCTCGTTTCTCCGTCCACTCCACTCTCATCAGTATTCTCATCCTTCCCTTACCCACGTCTTGACATCCCCTATAACCTGTCACTCTTTCTCATAACTTTCTGCCTATGTAACCCCCTGCAAAACAGTGGCAGTAAAATGCCTTGCTTGGGGCGATATGATTATAAAAAAAAATAATACTATTATAATGTGGTTATAAAGTGGGGGATCGATTCTACATTACAATCAATATATAAACTGATCCCTCACTTTATGTCCACAGTCATCCTTCTCTTAACCACTTCCTGATAGACGCTATATAACCTGTCACTCTTTCTCATAACTTTCCTCCTATGTAACCCCCTGCAAAACAGTGGCAGTAAAATGCCTTGCTTGGGGCAATATGATTATTAAAAAAAAATGTTATTCTGCGTATTTGTCAGTACAATCATACCTCTGTAGCTTCAAATTTTTATTCTTCTTTGAGAAAATTATCATTTACCCGCAGTCATATAGAAGGTTAGATATTACGTAGCCGTTCAACACTTTTTTTTTATTTCTAACAATATTCTCCGATGTATTAATAATTAATTTAGCTCCCGAAAGACACATTTCGGTGTTCCTATACATCTTGGGATTTCTGTGTCACCTTTTCTATTGCCTGTAACTACACTACCAAGTTAGTTGAATTTCGGAGTTTTAACATTTACAGTATCTTTTCCTGACGACTAAGTTGTGGAACGAAGGCGGAAATAAACATCAAGACAATCAAACACCAAATTACAAAAAAAAAAAGAAAAAAAAAAGGTTTCTTATTCGGAGAAGCGCGTATTCTTCCGGTCAATTAATCCTTTGAAAATAAGTATTTAACATTTTTTCAACCAACTGGTCGCATTCTCGCCAACAACAACAACAACAACAACAACAATAATAATAAACAAGCATGCTTCGTGATCCCTTTAAAAGATATATAAGCAAAGTTTCTAAATCAGAAAAGACAGTAAGGAGATATAGACGGCAACAATTCATGACATGACGACTTAAAAGAAATTCCCTTACTCATTGACTTCCTCGTTAAGCTACGTGACACTTACACTTTCCTTCTTACTTTCTTCCTTGTCTTTTCTTTCTCAAGCACGAAGAAATCACGTTTCTTTTCAGATTAACCAACAATTACAAATAAGGACTTTAACACTCATACACTCTAAATAAAATTTAGTTGTAAAAAACACGAAGATAAAAATATTTTATATTTGAACAACTTTTTCGCCTTTTTCTTTGTTGTGGGTTGATTCAGATCCGCGACAATACGTTCTGCCTTCTTACAATTGATAGTTAGTCCTTTTTTCTACTTGTTCGTTTCTGCCTTGTCTTTCACTTTTTTCTGAGTCTGATATAAGTGATGAATTTCTTGATTGTATTAGATAATCTTGTTAACCATTACCCACCCTCACCCGATAGTCTATTTTTTAATCATATCACCCCGAGCAAGGCAGTAACGCCACTGAGGTGCAGGGGGCTACGTAAGAGTGAAAAGATTGGAAAAGAGGAAACCGGAAACCACATCCTAAACAGGAAACAAGGAATGAGCCTCTTCACCTGTTCAATAGACATGGGAAGGGGGTGAACCGGGCGATAGTTTAGTCTATCTACTCCAATTGTGAGGAAAAAAAAAAAAGGAAAGAGTGAAAAGACTGGAAAAGAGGAAGCCAGAAACCACATCCTAAACAGGAAAAAAGGGATGAGCCTCTTCAACTGTTCAATAGACGTGGGTGAAGGGTGAACCGGGCGATATTATGTTTAGAATATATATATATATATATACTTTAAAAAATAAAATATGAGCTTTCTTCGGTGAAAAACTAATGATGATTTGTGAATGCTGCACAACATTCAGAGTTTTTTTATATTCTGCACTTTGCTTTCACTTGCATATTTTTTTTTATTTCTTTCTCTTTTCTTGTGACCCATTTTATTTGTCTTGTGACCCACTGAAGTGTCAAGACCCACTGTCTCAAAAAACCCGGATTTAGGTTATTGTCGCATGGCAAAATCCTGAAGGTTGAATTTGGAGCCTTAAACATCATGTTTTTATTGGTTCTACTATTGCTGAAACATTGCTATAATAAAAATAAGAGTCTAGAGTGAATAATTTCACCCCTGCCCCAGAAATTCAGACAGAAATTCTATACTCTATAGAATAAAGACATAAATGCTAATAAGAAAGAACTTATGGCCATCACTACTAACTGATCACACAGAAAGAAGTCTAGAGGTAAAATAATAAGAGTTTATATTATTATTTACATTATTAAAATTCAGACATAATATCCTTCTCATTAGGCTAAGTATAGAAATAAATGTCATATGAGATTCATTTATATTAGTCATAAATAATTTCCTTTTGTATTTATGAACATTATTCTTCAAAATATAAAGTACTAGCAGTATAGCCCGGCATTGCTCGGGTGTAATGAAAGCTTTAAAACTAATCCATGGCCCTGGAGCTAAGACTCTTTGGACGTTGGCACGAAAGACTAAAAAGTAATAGTTGTTTCCAGTTAAAGTGAAACCGTAGACTAAAAGAAAAATGAATGGATGTAAGTCAAATTTTGATTTATTGGTATTGATATCAAATAAGTTTTTTTCGCCGTAAATTGAATTTTGAAGGCTAAATAAGTCCTCTGAGTAAATGGTATCATGGCTGAGACTAAGAACTACAATTATACCTACTTAGAGCCAAATCCGAAGCAAAAACTAAAATAAAAGGACTGAAAAAATACAGACATACAGGCAGATAAACAGACATACACACAAACATCTTGCCTTATATATATATATATATATATATATATATATATATATATATATATATATATATATTATTGATTTTCTGCACTATTGTAAGAACTGCAACCTTGAAACTTCTGAATATCGTTTCTTATGTCTTTGTCTATGAGTGTATGAAATTTGATTAAAATCGGATCACTCCTTCTCTAACCCGAATTTTTCGATTATCGATTTTCGATATTTATCGGGGGTATCTCGACAAAACCTAGCTAAGAACACTTGCAGACTCTTATAGTACAACTGTGTAAATTTTCAAGAAAATCGGCTCAGCCGTTTCAGAGTCTATAAGTAACGGACTCACACACACACAGACACACACACACACAGACACACACACACACACAGACACAGTTCCATTTATAAATAAGTTTAGATTTAGATAATTATATTTTATTCCATTATGCCTATGTTATGTCTGGATTGCATTGAATGAAGATAACACAATCATGAAATATAATGTTGCTTGGGGTTGACATAGTCTTGCTGAATTCTGTAGTTAGGATATAAAGCTCGCTCTCACTAACTTTTTATCTTTTACAACAATTCTTGGTGGTAGTATATATGCTACTTGGCCAAGTCCAAGTCATATTCTGAAGTGGTGTCTTTATCTCCACAACACTACCCACTTTTCAGGTATGCACTTTCTTAAGACTTTTTCTAACATGCATCTACTTCCAATGTTTCAGTTGGATTATGCTTTTGATTATCCTGAAGTAATATTCGTTTTAGGAATAAGTACTTCATTATTCCCAGATGTCTTACATGGAATATGGAATTGTTTCAAAATCCTTTTTTGTTGTGATTATACAATTACTATTCTTTCCACATACAAAAGTACTCCATCAAAAATAGAAAATGCTGTATTATTGTTTTGAGAGTTAATTTTAGTTTTACCTTTTTTTACTTTATGTCATTCATAGTTTTTTGAATAAATATATCCTTTTTAGAATTAATTTTGATATCATGTATCATAACTGGCAATTCATTAATTGACTTTAATTTTCTGACACACATGTCCTTTAATTTCACTTTCAGATTCAAGCAAAGCAATAACAGTATCTTCAAAATCTTCTTTACATTTCAATATCAATATAGACAAGCATGTCACAATTCCTTTGATGATAGAAATTCCATCTTGAAATCATAGTTCAATAAAATTATAACCCAATACTGTAGTCTGTGTAATTGCCATTGCTACATGAAACGTGCGTGAGAGAACTGACAAACTGCGGGTATATATTGTAAAAGGTTTTATTTCATTTACAGTAATTGTGCAGCTGTGAAAACTGCAATTAAGACAAACAAATAACATGAGTACTTAGAGGAAGAATATGCACAAGCATAGATAACTACAAAATACGAAATAAGAAAATAAACAATGAAAATTTACATAAATAGTTATAACAAAAAACAAGGGAACTTGTTTAAATCAGCAAGAATCGTTTGAATCGCCAAAGCAATACATTTTTACAAATTAAGGAAGGCTCTAAAAGCAATAAAAAATTTAGAAGAATTAAATTTCATTAACTATAAAATTTGTCTAGGGTTTGCTGGAAGTTGAATGGAAAAAATGTTAATTACCTCGTCGGCACCTCGTGTAGTCTATGGCAATTGAGTTACTCCCTAAACAGTACCGAACGAATGTGCTGCCACTGGAGATAACAAATTTATGTCTGCCCTCTTAGAAGGTCTCAATCCAAAAGACTGTTAAGGGGGTTTCTATTTCTTATGCAAAGACCAAAAATCCTATATTTTAGAAAAGGTTGTCGTAAGACAGCTTATTTGTTATATTTTTATTTACTTATTTTAACTTTACTGTTTTGTCTCATATTTCTCATTTAGACTTTATTATTGTTTTACGTTATCCTAAAAAATAAGGAACTATATTTTCTGGCCATATTGTCCAAAGGCGTGACAAGGCCGCCGGTCAAGAATACAGGGCTGGCTTCGGCGATTTCTGCTGATTTTTACATTGGGTTTGGTAGCAAATGCTGCCTGGCGGCAGCTACACTCCCCTCCCAAAATCACCTTTGTGATTTTTTATTGTGCTGACCAGAGTTATTACATTATCCGTTTTCATCTGGTCGGATAAGGAGTACCAGTTTGTGGATGGGTCTGTCAAGGTACACAGGTTTTCCCGTGCGTTTTCCTGTTTCATCCCTATCCGGTTTACCCACTAGAATGCATACCTTCCATATACGCCCATCTGGGGCCTCAGTATTGTTCACTATTCTTCCAAGTCTCCAGCGCCCACGAGGTATCTCATCGCCCTTGATGATCACGATATCTCCCTCTTTGAGGTTACTCTGATTTTGAAATGAGTGCCTTGCTCTAGTGTAAGCGCTAGCAAGTTGGCTATTACTACTGTGTGGTGATTATCATATGAAATATTTTATTCCATGACCTGCTGTCGGCGAAAGCTTATGCGGGAAGTTTAAAGGTATAAGATACAAACCATTCATCAACTAACTAAAACACACAAAGTAAAATTGCACACCCGCAAAATCGGATCCAGACGACTAAAAGTATTTTGGAAAAACCCAACTATAACAGACAAAGTAAAATTGCACACAAGCAAGAGTGGATTCAAACGATTAAAAACATTTTGGAAAAGCCCAGACCAAAGCAAAAATTCACAAGTCAGTGTGAAAAGTAAAATTCTGGATCCTGATTTGATTCGAAATAAAAAAAATTCAGATATGACGTTTTTTCACACCTAGAAGTGAAAGCACTTGCTGGAGCCTGCAACACGATAAACTTCATTATTTAAACTACGGTCCGTGACCGATCAAAATGAGTCCAGCATGGGAGCGGTTAGCTGACGGACCTTGTGGCAATGTAAACAAAAGAAATTTCAAATTCAGTCAGAATGTGAGCGGTATCTGATAGCATGTAAGGAAGAAACTTTAAGCTGACTCGGTCACATCTCGCCAACCTCTTCTCTCAACTTTCTTTTCTTCTTTTTCACTCTACGTCGCCAAAGAGAGCAACAACAACAACAACAACAACAACAACAACAACAACAATAGGACATGCTAAGTACTATTTCTTTATTTTTTCTTTCTCACTCTGTTGCCACCCTACCAAAAAGGGGAGGAACATAAGACTTTACATTCTGCTACTACACAACCATGAACCCTAAACTTCTGTGGACATTTTAAATACTTACATTTATCTTTGAACAATTTTAACTACAAAACTACATGCATTTTCTCAATGAACATTTTTCTTCTCACAATTATGTTATAGTGTTCAGTTAACAAATTTTTGTTCTTACAATTTTGCCACTCTGGTAATAAATCTTTGCTTTAATGTAGAAACGAAATATTTTATCCTTCCACATTTCACTATCCAACCTTCAACCTTCTGATATTTAAATTGTGGGGATTTCGGATGTGTTTGATACAAGGCCAATTTACTAAGTATCGCCGAGGTCCCTACAAAAGATAAACCTAAGCTCCAGGGAGGCCTTCCCTTCGCTAGGCAGTACCTCTCCTTCAGGAGGTGGGGATGGGTTTATTGCAATTTGCAAGGCACCTGAGTCCTATCCAAAAGGGTAAGTGCCAAGACCCTCCAAATAATAACCTTCTTATAGCGAGGGTCACGGAAATGCCGAGGGGCTTGGGCAATTTTTCCACGGTGTGGGCGTTAAACCTATTTTAAACTGACCTTTTGTCATATTCAGTAGCGACGTGGACGCACTGAAAAATACACTTACGTGGTTGTGGCATTAGACAAACTTAGCTGAATTTCAGTCCTGTCGCACATGCGCAATAATGACATACAAGAATTATGAAAATAAAATTAGAATATAATAAAATAAAATAAAAATTGTAAAAGATATATTAAAATAACAATTTATTTCAAATAGCGAAATAATTAATAAAAAAATATTATTTAAAAAAAAATAACTTTTAAATCCGTATCAGTGACCGGTTCGTGATAAGTACAATCAAACTGTAAAGATGGCGTCTTACAAACCAGTTACTCATGTGATTTTTGATATGGACGGTTTGCTTTTAGGTAAAAATATAACTTTTTTTAAATATATTAATTATTCTCTAATCCTGACATCTTGACAAGTTTGTAATTTTCTTTTTAGATTCTAATTTACTCTGTAAATTAGAAAAGATTTCATGACACGTGGTTTTTTTATTTTCCAAAGCCTAACAAAGAAAGTTTTGTAAACAAAAGTGAAAGTTTGTAATTCTTGAAAAAATAGTCTTGTCTTTTGTTTTATTTTACTCTGTGGTTTTGGTCGTTAGGGAAATTTTTTATACATTGAAATTCCAGTTATGCTTTTAATTTCAAGAAGTTCAATTAAAAAAAAATCTCACGCCCAATTCTTTTGTCTGCATTCATTCATTCGTTCAAATTTTTTTAAACATTGAATGTGAATGGATATATTATAAAATCATAGAAAAATTGTTACATTTTTATTTATAATTATAGGCCTTCGAGCCAATTTATTACACTTCTAGTTTTGATCTTGGCCCAGACGTACGCGTATACGTTCCTTGCATGCATTTAAAAAGACCTCGTGTCTCTCTAGGCTACAGCCTTTTAAAACTAAATTTTAATTTTCTACATCTTATTCTTATAACTTGGTTTCATGAACTGAAGTTACGATGAATTCTTATTTCTGTTGTTTTAATGCTATTTAAAAAAAAAACACTACGGTTGTGTTGAATGAAGTTGAAGTATGTGCTACAATAAAAATAAGTGATATTTCCTAATATTTTAACAAAAAAATAACTTATTTAAAAAGAATTTGCAACTAGTTTTTTTCAAACTATAATTACACAGTGAGTATACCACGAGTAAAAAAAAAACAAAAGAAACAGGTGCTTGCGAGTAAGAGGGTAACTCCGTTTGAGTGGGGTGGGCATGATTTAAATTATCCTAGGGGTCCAAAAGGTCACGAACTGTCTCTGTTTGTAAGGAAGTTAGGAAAAAAATATATTTTTATTCAGCTGATAAATAATTTATTATAAAATTGTCTGTTAACAAAAGGTCACAAACTGTCTAAGGAGCTTAGGTAAATATATATATATATATATATATTTCATTCAGCTGACAAATTGTCTGCTGCTAACGAAATTCCCTTTTATTTTTGATTAGCAATGAATGAAATGTTTAATTATAATATGGCATACAATTTACATAAAATTATAAGTTGTCCTTGCAGTTATACGCTAAAAATTGCCGATGTTTGCTTGCTTGATGAAGAATGAAAGTGAAAAGTTCTTTGTTCATTTTTAAGGCAAGAAGGGTCTTCTTATTGTTGATTTTTACCGCTCTCAACAAGCAAGTATATCGTGGTCCATGGTTAGCAAGCTTGTCTCGCTAGAATCCATTACAACTGAGAAGTGAGTTCGATCCCCACTTCGCTCCCATACTTTCGGCCTCGTGTCTCCTCATCTTAAGCTGCTCCTATAAAATCACCTCAACAAACAAGGACAGAATTGTTCCCCTTAGTCTTAGACTTGTTGGTTGTCAAAACGAAACTAATTTAAAAATGAGACACGTTTGAAATTTTAATCATTTATTTCAGCTATTTTTTTCTTTTTTCTGTAAATAAAAACTGAAATTTAATTTAAATCTTAAGATTGCACGGATATATTTCAGTTTACATGGGAAGGTATTTGAATTTGAGATTAAACTAGCAGAAGTAGGAAAACTTACTTTTTTTTTTTTTTTAATAACTTTGAGGAACATTTTTCCCTCCAAATTTATAAAATTTCTTTGTAAATAATTTCTGTGCAACCGACATTTGATTTAAGCGCCTTACAATTCCTTTAAAAACAAATGTGAAAACTCGCTCTTTTTCTGGTCATATTTGTTTAATTTTTTAATAAAGTTTTTTCTTTATGTTCAAGTCATAATATTTAAAATTAAAATAAAATTACTACATTGTAAAAAAAAAAAATCATACTGTCTGTACTTGATTGAAAAAAAGTGCTCACGTTATTTATTTCTTTTATGCACTATAAAAACCAGATGAAATTTAATCTGCCAACAAATAAATAAGCTATGTTAAAAAAAAGGATTTCTGTAATATTTTAAACTTAAAGCAAGTAAATATTTGTTTCAAATCAGATTAATTAAACTTTAAATCAGCTAAATATTCCTAAAAAAAAAAAAAAATCTCTATCAATTTTTAGTTTTAAAATACAGCAAAGTATTTTACTTATTGGAAATTTGAGTCAAAATTTAATGTCGAATAAACAAAGAAGGGTCTAACCATCACTGATATCCTTTTTTCAAATTTAGTACACTTAGAGTTTCATTATATAGGGATTGATAGGAACCATTTAATTCGTATCATGAAGCTTTAAGTGTACCAAGCTTTTTTAAAAATCTGTCAGTAATGGTCAGATTCTTTTTGTTGATCTGACATTTTTTAAATTTATTACCTTAAAATTAAAACTAAAGTAAAAGCTTCAAGAAAGATTTCACAAAATTCATTTTCAACCTTCAGTATCATGAATCTGTAGAGGTCAGTCAGTCAGTTAAGTGCCATACGTGATACACGCTTGGGCGATCATGTCTAGAAAGAGACGTGACTGACTGGGCAGAAGATTATCCCGCAGTAGGTTGCCATTGCTTTCTATAGTAGACTGGTTGCCGACCAAGGCTATAGAACCCAATCTGTCCTGTTATTTAACCCATAACTGGAAGGAAGAGACGGATTTTCCCAAGGGTATTTGCGCGTAAGTGAATACAATGGATTCAACTGGAATTCGAACTCGGCTTCCAAAATAAGCTTAAATGGTGATAAACAACCCAAAAGATGAGCTTTTTTTGTTCAAAGGAATTTTTTTTATACAAAAAATGTTTTAATCCTTTTTAAAACCTTTGAAGTTTTGGTTGCAAATTTTGTTTTTCTGGCATCAAAGTGGGGATCGTTAATTTGTATAGACAAATTGTACATCTTTTTTTGTGGTGAAAAAAACATTGATTAAAAAATTCTTGCTAAAATCTGATAATTCATTTATTTTCAATGAAACTTTCAGGCAATATTCAGAAATTTAATTTTTTTTTTTTTTTTTTTTTTTAAATTTATCATCCTACATTGACACCAGAAAAAAAACAATTTTTAACTATAATTTTCAAGTTTGTCAATAGGATAAAAAAAATTTTTGCATAAAGATTTTTGATTATTCATCTTAATTGGAGTAGATAGACTAAACTATCACCCAGTTCACACTCCACCCACATCTATTGAACAGGTGAAGAGGCTTGTTCCTTGTTTAGGATGTGGTTTCCGGCTTTCTCTTTTCCAATCTTTTCACTCCTATGTAGCCCCCTGTGCTTCGGTGGCGTTACCGCTTTGCTCGGGTGATATGATTAAAAAAAAAAACACAAATGCTTTGTCAATATATATATCTTTTTTTTTTTTTATCACATATCCTCTAGCAAGTTTTGGGTGTACTTACATATAAGTCTATTTTGTTCACTCAAGAGGTCATGTAATAATATTTAAATAATTTACTAGTGACCCACCTAATTATGCATATCTTTAAATCATTGTACAGTTAAAAACTTAAAGAAATATTTTTCTTAACTTTTTTACTAAATGTCTTAACAAGCTTGTCAGAATTTACCACATGTACACTTCAGGAAATGTGAACAATACTTAAATATGGGGTCTATTATTTATAGAGTGTATGTAAGACTAAGAGTTCTCCAGTTATATAGAAAGTAGATTGTCTATATATTATTCTTATACAATAGTTCAGTTCAAGGTTTGGCTGAAGTGTTTGCCAGTTAAGAGATCATCACATGAAATGCCAAGCATCTGACTTGTTTTATGCAGAGCTGCTAATTTAAGTTTATTAAAAATGTGATAAAATGAAACACTAGCAACACATTGTCCATTTGACCCTATAATGTTTACCTCAATATCTACCGTAAACAATTATTAGACAGTTCTAATCTCTTTATTAAGTTGTCCTATTTAGATAAAACTTATTTCAGGTTCAGACAAGATAAAATGAGTAACACCTAAAAAAGAAATTGTTAAATCAAGAAAAGTCTTGCAAAACAAACTATGCTTTGACTATAGTATTAACTTGAATATTTCCACTGATGTTAAAGTTTTGGCAAAGTTTAACATATGTACCTGCAAAAGAAAAAAAGGATGTGACAAAAGGATTTTTTTTTTTTACTTGACCCCACTATGACTGTATACTCTCTCAGCTATTTCTATTGTTTTTAAAAAGCTATTTTTAGAATTTTAATAAAACTGAAAGGCATGAAACTGGATTAATGCATTTTTGTTTTTTTTTTCCTGAGAATTGATGAAAAAATTATTGTACACTAAAATGTCTGTGGCTATAGCGTGTTGAATGCACCGTTTCCCGTCCAGTCACCGAAGGTAAGCAACATCGAGCCTGGTCAGTACTTAAATGGGTGACCATTTGGGAATACCAGGTGCTGTAAACGTAAGGACCAAGAATGGTCCACCAGTCCTCCAGGTTTGGGGTTGGGTGCAGGGCTAACAACCCTGCCCCATAAAAAACAGTTTGTTACAGAAACCGCAACAAAAAGTTGCTGCCCTATGCACCATTGGGTGTGATGGATAAATGATGATTCTTGTAAATAGTCTAATTGTGATATCAGCTTGGAATGAGAAATTGGAGAATCAAGTTCGAATTCACTTACAAGCAAATATCCTTGGGAAAGATATTAACCAATCTCTTCTCTTTCCAGCTAGGGTTTGAATAGCAAGACCGATTGGGTTCTGTAGCCTTGGTTGGCAACCAGTCTACCACAAAAAGAAATGGGAACCTACTGCAGGAAAACCATAGTCAGTCATGGGTTGAAAGAGACATGATCACCCAAGCATCTATCACGTATAGCTATTATCTGACTGACTGAATAGTTTTAGCATGGTTGCTAATTCTCAAGAAAAAGTATAAATGCAAATGCTTGTAAAATATTTGGAAAATTTTTTTTTTTTTTTAATTTATAGTTTCTTGTCATTGTGATTGAAATTTTCTTGTGTTCAGCCATTTTTATAAATTTATGAATAAAACTTTTTTTATAGGAATTCTTTATAATATGATAAATATTGCATGATGAACTTGTAAATATATAATTATTCTTCTAAATAAACAATCTGATAACATAGTCTACACTATTTACATTATTCAGACCATTGTCCTCATCTTTGTTGCCATTTGTATGATGTTTTGGCCATTGTATGCTCCGGCCTTCTTCAGGTGCTCTGAATTTCTAACCAAAACCCTTTATTACAATCACTGGGATATATCATTCTAATAACTTGTGCGAAGCCTCTTTTAGTAGTCATGACTTATCTCCCTCTAACCCAACCCTCTAAGTTACTTCACCACTGCTGTAGCCTAGTTTTTGGGTCAAGTCAGTGGAGCTAACCAATGTCTATATCCACTGGGCCATGTGTCCTTAAGAACAAGAACTGATTTTCTGGGACTTATAAACCTAATGTCCAATAACCATTTCATACTAGAGATTATATTGCAATTTTTAGTAGAGAAAACCATTAACATCAAAAATTGCAATATGAACTCTAGTAAGGAATGATTACTGAACATTAGGTTTATAAGTCCTAGAAATTTAGTTGTTCTATGGCCCGGTGCATACAGAAGTTAGTTTCAGTGACTTGACCTAAAGAGTTGTGAGTTAATTTACAAATGGCCAAGATGAGGACAATAGTTTGAATAATGTAAATAGTACCTCATCTCAGAAATGGACAAATACTGATAAAATAATGTTTAATATATTTGTTATTAATTCTTGAAAACAAAAGAAAATGTATAATTGCTATTGGTTGTATACAGTAATAGTGTCAAGAGAAACCGTTAAAAAAAAAATAACTCGACCAAGATTCTTGTTTTAAGTTTCATGAAGAAATTTTTAAAAGATAATACATGCAAGATGAAAGACCTTCTACACTTTCTTTGCTAATTTAATGTCTGTCATTACAAATGTCGATACTAGAACAATATGCTTTCTTGATCCTGGTGAATAAAATATATTAAACCTAAATAATTTGTCAAAAAATTGAAACTTAGAATTTATTGATGGCTAATTAAGAATAGTATCTGAATTTTATTGCAAAGGCTACAAATGTGACTTATTTATAAAATGTATTTGTTTTAGTTATTTATAAAATGAGGTTATTATTTATGCTGAAATTTTTTTAATAAAGAATTGTCATTTTTATATACCATGTTATTCAGATGAGCATTTTTGCTCTTTATATGCTCCAATCTTCTCCAGGTGTTTGTTGTACTTGGAAATTCCAAGAATTTTGAACTGATCCCTTTATCCAATCTATGCACTTTGATTGTTCTCATCCAATTAAGGAATATTCCATATCAGTTGTGTTAATTGTCCATTTCTGCCACTAAATTAAAGCTTATCAGTTCATTCAAACCCGACGATTGTATTTGCTAAGCCATCAGTGGATTAAAAAATTGTTTAAAACCTATGTGGTTTCTTGACAGTTTTATAATCTGTCCCCATGATTTAAAAAAAAAAGGTTCAGTTCAAGATCTTGAGACAGTTACTGGGTAAAAAAGGCACTTGAAGAAAGTTGATTAGTACAATGGCTTACTGAAATGACCCAAGATGAGAATGCTGGTCCAAATGTAGGTTTTTCCAAATTTTTATTTTTTTATTTATTTATTTATTTTTTTTCCAGCAAAAAAAAAAAAAGCATGATGAAAAAAAGTAGTAAACTTAAAAACAGTTTTTGTCAGTGTTTATTATTAAGAGAAAAAGTTAGTATTATTTTATTCAATTTTTTAATCCTTTCTAACATGTTTGAGATTTTAGTTAAAATTTGTTATTTTTGGTTAGTTGTTTTTTTTTTTTTTTTTTTTTTTTTGGTTCTAATCCTTCTCTTACTCATTCTCTGATACCTCTGTAACTTGTTCCTCTTTCTCATCACTAACCTCGTATGTCACCTCCTGTGCACTAGTGGCACTTCTGCCTTGCTTGGGGTGAAATGATTAAAAAAAAAAGAAAAAAAATTAACTTTGGCTAGCAATAAAGGCCACATTATGCTTGAAATATATTTTTTTTCTGTTCAGAGCAAACAAGTTCATTTAAATCTTTTAAAGAAAATTTCAAATAAACTTATTCATTGTTGAAGATTTCAGTCCTATATGTTGATATTTCCAAATTTGAACTATATCAGTGCCATACATGATACATGCTTGGGTGATCATGTCTCGAAAGAGGAATGAATGACTAGGCAGAAGATTTTTCCGCAGTAGGTTGCCATTACTTTCTATGGTAAACTGGTTGCTAAGCAAAGCTGTATGACCCAATCTGTTCTGCTATTTGACCCATAGCTGGAGGGAAAAGCAGCAGATTAATACCTTTTTCATGGGTATTTGCACATAAGTGAATGCAGCAAATTCAACTGGAATTTGAACTCGGTTCTCTGATTTGTTCCAAGTCGATATCCACTGCGCCACAATGCATATATAATCTTCTGATATTGACACCTTTATCAAACTGATCTAAAAACTGCAGATATTTAACCAAATATCGACTTAAAAGGAACATAACACAAGGCTGAGTTTAAAGTGGAAGATCCACTAATACATGCAACCAGATGCTAAAAATAGCTCTTTTGCTGCTTACTCTTTTATAAAGATTCCTCAGGTACTAGGAATCAATGTGAGCACCCTCCCAAAGAGAGCCAGACCCCCCCCCCCCCCCCGAGACAATTTTTGTTGCTGTTATAACTAAAAAGTTTGGAGCTTATGTAGCTATTGTTTTAACCACAGATCATCTATGATTGGTCAACAGCCCAAGACCCCAGTTACCATGCAAATTAGTCACTCCAAACATCCAATCATCAGTGAGAGCATCACTCACACCCACTCTTTGGAAAGAGCATTAATTAGTTAGCAATTATGATTCAGAACAAAAGAGAACTGCAACAATTAAGTGCCATAATTATTCACATATAATTATTCACACCCTTAACTTTATGCCAAAAAATTCTGAAAAAGAAAAAAAAATCTCATTTATAACTGACATTGACTTTTTAGAATTTCTAGCAGCTAAATTGTAAGTAAGATTAACTGTTGTTCCACTTTTTATCCATTTTGTATCAATTTATATGATGTGCGTTGTGGTGCAGTTGATATCGATTCAGATTGATAAATTGGATATCTGAGTTTGAATTGCAATCGAATTCGTTGCATTCACTTATGCATAAATACCCTTGGGAAAAGTATTAATCCATCTCTTCCCTCCAGCTATGGCTCAAATAACAAAACAGATTGGGTTCTAGAGCCAGCCAGCCAGTCAGTCATGTCTCTTTCAAGGCATGATCACCCAAGTGTGTATCACGTATGGCACTTAACTGACTGACTGACTCAATTTATATAAGAATTTATAAATTCTAGCTAACAGGGCAAACACTTGAAATGAAGGGGAGGGAGAAAATAATTTCAATAGTTTTAATATCTAAGAAAAAAAAAAGGACTGTGTTTTTCTGGTTGGGTGAGTTTCATGCATTTCCCTACTGACATTTCTCTATATTTTCTCAAGGACAAATAGCCCAGTTGATAAAAGCGTTGGTTGAATCTATTGACTTGACCCAAAGCATTGTGATTTCAATACCTGGCCACAACAGAGATGAACAAAATCTTTTGAAAGTCGAGCTAAAGAGACTGATATTGAAAACGGTGAACGAAATAAAGGGTTCAGTTCAGAATTCCAATCACCTGAAGAAGGCTGGATTGTGCAGCGGCTGAAATGCCATGAATATGACAATAAAGATGAGTGTCAAAAAGTGTAAATAATTACAGTATTCAAGTGGTCAGCTGCTTTCTTATGTTAATGTTAATTTTTTTGTTTTCGCAAAGATATTTAATCATGAAAGTTCTTAATAGTAATACCCTCAAGTTAAAATTGCAAGTAAGAACCAGGATTTTGAATGCAGGCAAACAAGCCCTTCCACTGAACAATTATGCAAAATGATTTTCTTATTCTAGCAGTTTGAACGATCTGACCATATAAAAGTAGAAATTTGCAATAACACTCAAGGAAGATAACAACAAAAATAGAAAAAGAGAATTACCTCCCTTGTTTTTTTTTTTTTTTTTTTTTTTTTTTTTTAAGTTTTATTTTTAAACCGACGCAAAATTATTGACTTGAATATTAAATCATTATGTACCTCCTCTAATTCGCTTAACCCCCTCCCCCCCCCAAAAGAAAAAACAGCATTGCATGATATTAAAACACCCCAAACTTGGGAAAACAGTTTCATCGTCAAAATGTAGTTTAAGAGGAAATGTCAAAGTATTTCTTAACTTTTTTTTAATTCTTTCTAACACTCAAATATTTGGTTAAAATCTTTTTTTTAATTCCTCGGGTGACCAAATTTTTACCTGAGTTCACTATGATTAAATGTAATATTACAAAACTCCTCTTTTTCTGATAAAAAACATTAATTTGGAAATTCTTGCCAAAATCAAATTTCAATTAAACTTTCAGGACTTATTCACAAATGAATAAAATTATTTTTGAAATCATTAATTTTCTGAAATTTCTAAAAATTGACTGTCTGCAAACTGTTTTATTGGTTAAATGTAAATTTTTTTTTTTTTTTTTTTTTTTCAGCCACCACTTTTCTGAAAATCTGCTCTGAGTAGTGAAAAAAAAATGCAATAAAATTATGCCATTTTTTAAAATTTAGATAAGCTTTTAATTGCTTTTATAATACAAAAGTATATTTAATCTTAAAACATTTTTCATGAATAAAGAATTTTTAGAAAAATTTCATTTTTATTTTTAAATATTTCAAATCTTTTAAAATTTCTCATTGTATTAGGTTAAGTGAAGACTCAATTTACTAATCGAAAATTGAAAAGCTTAATACAAATCTTTATGCACAATTTTTTTTTATGTAGTATTGGATGTCATAACTGACATATTAAAAGGTCACATGTTTTCCTTATGAAAAGTTCACTTAGGTTTCATAAATTTATGTAAATTCTGGTCAGCCATATTTAGCTTGTCAACACAGTACATAAGCTGTCATTAATCACTTAATGTGTCAGAAAGATATGACCTCCGTGATTAAGAAATACTTTTATTCTAAATTTCATGCTATAAACAAGTAATACTTATTTCAAATTAGTATGTTAATTTTCCAAAAGTAACATGTCACAGATGTATATTTTATTAAAACTGATAACTTTTGAAAACTCTGAAAAAGTTGAGATTCCAATGAATATAATTTCTATCAAAAATACATCAGTGTATTTTGCTTATTGTAAATGGTAAATTTAATCATTAAGCATTTAATTAAATCTAAAATGAAAGCTTCGAAAAAGCTTTTTTATTTTTCAAAATGCATTTTAAAGCTCGGTATTAAAAATGAGTAGAGGTACCTATTTTAATCTAACCTTAAGTGAATTAAGTTTCCACTTTAGTTTTCTATCAACCTGTTGTATTTTGAAATGTATTAAAAGTGGGTGCAACTTTTCTAAAATTATTTCTTCACTAATCTCAGTTTATGACAGGTTTTTTTTTTTTTAAGACTTTTGGAAATCAGATTAAAAGACCTGAATCTCTATTCCAATAACTGGATCACATGTCCCTCTTTGGAGTATTGGCATTTAAAAATGGATAACCAAATGAAAGACCTGTATCATTCCCCCCCCCCCATTCAAGTGGGTGGAGGTGGTGGAATCTAAGATTTCTGATGATAAATTTTTCAAAATAATTAATCTTGACGAGTTTTTTTAATATTGATTTCTTCAATAAAAATGTGTGTATTATAAATTATAGCTTATAACTGCTTTAGATGATGCATTGAGTTTTCTTTTATGGATATCATGTTGCTCTGGATAATATTCATTATCGATTTATCTCTTTAATATTAGTTTTTCTTTTTGTTTACAGATTTGACATCACACACACACACACACACACACACACACACACACACACATATCTCTCTCTATAATGTATCTTCACTAAATTGCTAAAAGAGCATAGTATGAATAAAAAAATTCTCAAACTTAAAACAAACAAACTTTTTCCATCAAAATGTTTATATTATTATTAAGAAGAAAGATCAAAGTATTTTTAATTAAAAAATTTTTTGAACCCCTTGTAGCACATTTGAAATTTTTGTAAAAAAGTTTTTGATTTTAGTTATCCGGTAACCAAATTGTTACAAGAGTTTATGGTGGAAAACATAATTCAGTTTTTTCCAGTGACAAACACATTAATTTGGAACATTTGCAATAATGAAATAATTGTTGGATTTTAATGAAATTTTCTGGACTTACTCACCAATGGATTAAATTTATTTTTGAAATTACTATTTTCAAAAAATCTTCATAAAAATATTTTTTTATATCTATTCCCCCCACCTCCATGTAAATTCATTAAATTTTGTTGCGATAATTAGTTTTATTTAAACGCATGACTCATTGGGGAATGTAAACAATCTATTATTTTTTCGAAAAATTTTGCCTTTATTTCCGAAAATCTGCTCCCAATAGTAAAATTAATAAATGCAATATGACTATATTTTTAATTTGATAAGCTTTTAATTGCTTGAATAAATTAATATAAATTAGGGACATTATAATCTGAAGAAGAAAAAAATTTTTTTTTTTTTTCAATTAATAATGAAATTTTAAAAGAATTTTCATTTTGTTTTTTTTTTATGATAATTTATAAAGTTTCAAAAATATTAAACTACTTCAAAGATTTGTTGGTTAGTTTAAAAACTTATTAAGCGAAGATTGTTTACTAATCGAAAATCAAAAAGTTTAATACAAATCATTGTGCCTTCCTATTTTATAAATAATTTTGATTTTTTTTGTATGGTAATTTCTGTGTAAATTAATCGGTCATGTGTTTCAGTTTCTTCCCCTTACAGAAAAGAAATTGTACATTTGTTACTTGTGATAGCCATACACATCTGTCTACACATACAGTGGAAGGGTCAGAAAGTTGAACTGTGTTTAAGAAATAGTTCTATTCTAAATTTCATGCTATAAATAATACATATGTAAATCAGATTAATTTAACATTAACTTTGCTAATTTTCCAAAAATCATGTGTAACAGATGTATATTTTCTTTTTGCAAGATTTTTAAAACCGAGAATTAACGTTTGTTTACAAATGTGTTGATCACTTAAGAATGGCTGAAAAATTGAAAGATTAAAAAATCTCAATTTTATATTCCAATCAATATAATTTCTGTTTGAAATACATCAGAGTATTTTGCTTACTGGAAATAATAAATTTAATCATTTAGCTTTCAGTTAAAAGTAAAATAAGTTTCAAGAAAACTTTATTTTTAAAAATTTAATTTAAAATTTAGATATAAAAAAATGTAACCCTATTGCTGGCTGGTATTAATTTTAAGTGATTTTCAAGATGAGATTTGTCTAAAATTGGAGGATACAATTATTTTTGTTGGGTAAAGTAGTTGAAATGTTAACAAGTGGAAAATACAGATACAAGGATTCACTGGATACAAAATTCTTTTGTTGAGAGAAGTAAACAAATTTATCAAAGTTGGTTACCTATTTCTAGTCAAAATATTTGTCAGTGGGTTTTGATATGTGACCCTAGGTAAAAAATACAGCCATGAGAATTTTCTGAGTACTGATTACCAGGACAGCTGGTATGAACAGGCAGACAATAACAGGGAGTGGATTTTCCTTCCCTTCTGAAAGATGAAATGTTAAATTTAATTGTTTTCATTTCAAGCTGGTAAGTTATACAGTGTAGGAATAGAACCCCTATACATAACTTTCCCACCCTGATTTGCACAAAACCAGGGTGCAAGACGTGTTTGGGATAAGTTAGATTTGAATGGCAGTTTGAATAATACAGTCAGACTGAAACAAGGCTTGCTGCTAGAAGGAAAACGGGAGAGAGAGATATTGCAAAAGGTGATCAATCCAAATTCATCCAATTGGAAGTTGAATAAACCATCATCCCATGGAAATAATACAACACGAATATTATTGTGCTACTGAAATACCAGCCAACTGATATTTCTTTTTGTTACTTACTTTGACTTGCTTGTAATTATATATTTATTATATATATATAAAATATTATATATAAAAACTGCTTCTAGAGATTATGTGCAAAAGAGGTATTTTGCAAGAACTAGTATTATAACTCGTAAAAAAGAACTAACAATGAATGAAAAGAACTATATAATCAAAGAAATTAGCAAAGGAAAGTTTTCACTTCAAATTTCTAAGGATTTGAAAAGGGATCATCGAACAATCAAGAAAATATGTCAAATGGGAATTCAACCAAGGAAAAAAAATCTCAGGCTGAATTCAGGAATTTAACAAAGCGAGATCTATCACATATCCAAAAAAAAATTAATAAGAAACCCAAATGTATCAAGTGCATTCATATTTGAGGCCGCTGGAAGCTTCCTATGGTGTCAAGGGAAACAAGGTGTAACGCATTAAAGAAGTTTGCTGATGTAAAAAATCTAATAAAGAAACCAATTTTAACAAAAAACATAAGGATAGAAGATTGCAGTGGGCAAAAAAAAAATACATGAAAACTGATTTCAGTAAAGTGCTTCTTAGAGATGAATCAAGGATCACCTTGGATGGGCTTGAGGTTGGGTTTGCAAGCAACATGACTCAAAATCTTTTGGCGGTGGGATCATGATATGGGCTGGGATTATTGGTAATGAGCTTGTGGGTTCCATTTAAATTGGAAGACTGGGTTAAAATGAATTCTAAAAGTTACTGTAATTTTTTTCTAGCGCAATATTTCTTTGAATGGCTTGATAACCAGTCTTTGGCCAAGCTTAGATCTCTTATCTTTGCGCAAGACAACGCACCAAGTCAGGCATCAAAGTTTACTAAATCCTGGTTGAAAGAAAAGGGATTTGTTGATAATTCTCTTATGGACTGGGCTTTAAATAGCTTTGACTTGAATCCCATTGAGAACCTGTGGAGCATCCTCAAGAGAGATATTTATTCTAATGGAAGGCAATTCAGCAGCAAATGTGACCTCTGGGAGGCAGTTAAAGTTGCTGCAAACAACTTACCAGCCGCTAAAATTGCAGATCTAACATCAAATGTTGACAATAGGCTGCTAAGAGTTATTGAAAAGAAAGGAGTATTTGTGCAATAAATTTTAGAAGGTTCTTATTTTTTTATTAATATATCTTTTATTTTTAAAATAAAATATTTTTCCTTTAAGAAATTGACAAATTTGTTCTAAAATCTTTTCATATTATTTTTTTACATTAGTTTTACAATGTATAATAATGTAAAAGTATCAAAATAAATAGTTGCAAATAAACTACTGACAGTCAAATTAGGCTGTTTTGTTAACTTAGTAAAAATGTTTTCCAACCAAAAACAATAGTTTTCTCTCACTATATATCTAAGTTAATAACATTGAGTAGAATCTAAACATCATAATAGGACTTTTTAACATTAAAGATGCAATTCTTTATACCAATTCATAACTTGCATATAATCTCTAGACACAGTTTATATAAAAATCTATACTGTGTCACTGCGGTCTTAAATCTGGTTCTCATTATATACTAATCTCTTGCATGTCTGGACCAGCCTTGTCAAGTGATAAAAAGCAATCCTGTTTTGGCTAAATCGAGGTCAACAACACATCGTGGGTGGAATTAACCAATGGTCAGGAAGGTTCGCTAGATGCAGCCAGGGTGTTTGTGTTATAGAGGTACCTATAACATACACACACACACACACTTAATATACTTATGTTTTATATATATATATTATAAAAATAGATATTTTGTTTCAACACTTCTTGTGTTCTTATCAAGTGATGGGGCTGATTCTTGTGTGTGTGTGTGTGTGTGTGTGCAAACACTAATCAGGAAATGCTGGTGTCAGTATTTTACTAACCTTTTCTCTTTAGTGCAATAAGGGAGGTGCTGTTACAATGTTGGAATCCCTAAACATTCCTCAAAAACTTTCAATGAATTGTCCAAAAACAAGGTGAAAAATAGCCCAAAGACCAAGTTAATAATTCTGTGGCTTTCTCTGTCTTGGTGTGTTGCCCTAAATTGTGCCATTTTATTCTAATTTTAGCATTTCCTTCTTTGGCTATTTTCTTACCTATCTGGAAAAAACATTAGTTGAAATCATAATTTAAAACAAATAAGATATTTACTTGAAGTTTGTTCACATTTCTTTTGATTTAATTGTCTTTGTTTCAAATGGGGAAAATCATTATTTTATGCACTATTTTTTATTTTTATTTTTTATTGCTCTTCTTTTGCATCATCCTCCCTCCAGGAGTTTTAAGGCTTTTAGATAAAACAAAAAACCTAGTCACACCCTCTTGGACACATTAACCTAGTTTCAAAATAATTTATGAAGAAAAAACCTCAGAGGAAGATGAGCTAATGAAGTTGGTTTTATTTTAATGTTTGATATCATAAATGTTACTTATTGCCACTGCCTTTAGGTAGAGGTATCGTATTCCGTCCATTCGCCTGTCTGTCTGTCTGTGGTCAAAATATCTCTAGACACGCTTGATGGATTTGAATAAAACTTTAAGGGATAATTGGCTTCATGACTGGCCCAAACTGATTACATTTTGGGTTCAATCTGAAACAGATTAAAGTTTTTGGGTAAATTTTCCATTTTTTTAGTAATATTTTTTTTTGTATCTTTCACATGCCAAATACTGAATTACCTCCCCTTGATTGCTTTGTCATTACATTTTCTGAATGCACTATTTTTTTTTTCTACAAAAATATTACAATATAGATTTAATATTCATTATCCAAAAGTAAAAATGAGTCAAAATACAACTTGGTATATTAAATAGTAAAAACGAACTCTTCCACAGTTTTTGCAGCCCAATTTTAATTTTACTTTACACTTTTTGTCTATTTGCATTTTCACTCTTGAGAGCATTGTGGTCATTCTTGTTTTAATAAATCTTCTTTTGCCAAATGCTGAGAAGATGTTGGTATTGCCTTGGCAGAGATATACGGTCTTTGACTGCTCATGTATTTCACTTATAATTTGTACAGCTTCATTTTTAAGCGGTTTTATCTAAAATCCTTGAGATATCACCATGTTCATTTTTTTTTTTTTTTTTTTTTTTTTTTTTTTTTTTGTCTTTGTTCAGTTATATAAGTCCTGAGCCAGTTCAAAATTACAGGTGTGAAATGAAAATTTGCTAACTGGGTATTTGATGCAATTAAATGAGACCTTGATTGATTGAATGAATTATAAATAATGACAGACAGAAAATGAGCTGACTGAAATGATGTGATGGAACCATTTCTAGGATATCTTTTAAAGATTATCTGTTTATAATACTAGTGACCTTTATAGACATCAGGATGTCTGTGATGTTGGTTTTCAAACACAACTTGATTGATTTTTGACATACATGATTGTGATCAAGTTTATCTTCAAAATAATTCAATTCTATTTCAAAATAGTTCCTTCCAATGTTGATTTATTTGAGTAGCATTGGTTTATTCAGGATTGCTTCTGGAGTGGGGTGAGGAGTCAGTTAATGGCTTTCTTGTTTTTTTTTTCTCTCTCTGCTGACATCTAGATTTCATAACTTTCATCTTTACCTACACATGTTAGGTAGAAGAGGGGGAATAAGTAAGAAAAAGGCAGGTTCTTATTAAAATATTTGTTTTTATATATAAGAGAAAGGGAAAAAAGGTATGGCTAGAGGAATTGACACTACATGGTGATATGATTGCTATTTCCACAAATGTGCTGGCTGGCATAACGGATGTCAGCTTGGAAAGCCAACTTTGATTTCCAATCACATTCTTTAGTTATTTACACCCAATTCCTTTGGGAAATGTACACCCCCTAGCTATGGGTTAAATAGGACGTATCTGAAAAATCATAATTCTTCAAAGAAAATTGTTAAATCAATATTTGCTTGAAAATAAGATTTTTCTTGTAATACCAATTTGGCATTAAATTATCCATAAAGAATTGATAAGCCGTAAAAAAAAAACATTAATCTTCTACACTGTAGAATCTACAGCTTACCAACCTTCTTCAGGTTATTTAAAGCCAGAAAATATTTTCAGGTTGTAAGAATTTTTTGTTATAAGGTTCTTCCCCAGCTATGGGTTAATTAGTAAGTTAATTAGTAGAACTACTCAATTAAAATATCACCCATATATCCAAGCTTACAACTCCTGGTATTCCCAAGTGGTCAACCATCTTGGTACTGACCTGGCTTCACATTGCTTAACTTTGGTGATTGTACGGGGTAACTGGTGTTTCAAAAAGATATTTCTGTAAGCCCATAAAATAATCAATCCATCCCATGTCCATACTGTTTATGTTGATAAATGTACTAGTAAATTTTAAACTATAATTTTTTCTTTAGCTGTACGGTCACCTCATCGAACAATAGCTAGCAAATGAATACTCATTTTATATAAGCTACTTGATCTATTTGCTCCTCACTAGGTGTCCATTACTCTGTCTTTGGTTAAAATAACCTAAGCTTAACTATGGACACTTTATTAAACCATGATTAATATGATACTTGCAGACCATTATTTCTGTTGTCTGTTTGATCCCTGTTTGGTGCCTAAGATGTGTTGCCTTGTGCCAAGTCCAGCTAAGATCGTTAAGTATCAATAATACTGTGGGCAATGGGCATGTAATAGATATGTTGCTTGTGTTATTTTTAGTTTTTTAAGAGGATTTTGCAAGCTGCTTTTCCAAGTGGAGCTGATAACCTTTTTAATAAAAGTTTGTTTGTCTGCAAGTCTACACATTTTAACCAACATTTTTATTCTGGCTTGAAAGCTGCCTTTTCTCGAAAACCTTACTCAACTTTGGCATCAAACCCTAACCTTTGTAGCATCCTGTGTCATACATAACCTGTAAGCTATCACCTGAATTTGTTTCTTTTCTCTCCCCACTACCACCCAACCATGTCATCTTTAGAAAGCTGAGTGGAACAAGATTAAATGTGAAAGCCGCAAATCTTTGCCTGCTTTTTAGAGCATTCACTTTGTTGTTGTTCAAATCTTTTTAGAAGTGACCCCAGTTCTGTTGATTTGGACTGACCCACTTTCTGCCAAACTTAATGTTGACCTGCCTAAGACCTGCAGGGAATTCTTCCTTTATGTGAGAGTGGAGGTTGTTTTTCAAAAGAACACCTTACACACAAACCTCACTGATCAAATTTCAAACCCTGATGAAATGGCTAGTTGACAATCCTGCTAGGATCTTAAAAAAAATGGTAACTGATTTAAGAAAGCTTCATAGGGTTTTAGTATATGATCATCTTAGGACTGCTGATATTCTCAATATGGTCTTCAATTTGTAAAGTCAGATTTTAGTCTGTTGAATTACTCTGTCTGTAGATTGATACCAAGAAAAAAGAAATTGGATTTAAAATATTTTTTTTATCTGTTACTGTGATTAGAATTTCTATGTGTATTGATCTAAACATTTTTACATGTTTTTGACTAGATATTAACTGCACAATGAAGATCTTATTTCTACAGATTTTTAAACATTTTATGGAGGTCAGTCAGTTGCCATACGTGATACACATTTGGGGGATTACATCTCTTTCAAGACCTGACTGACTAGGCAGAAGGTTTTCCAGCAGCAGATTGCCATTACTTTCTGCAGTAGACTAGTTGACAACCAAGGCTATAGAACCCAATCTGTCCTGCTTTTCAACCCATAGCTGGAGGGAGAAGGTTAATACTTTTACCAAAGGTATTTGTGTGCAAGTGAATGCAATGCGCTCAACTCTAATTCGAAATTTTCTCACCAATTTCTCATTAAGAGGTTGATATTTATTGTACCACAAAGCACATCCTTTGTGAAGGTTCCTCTAGGTACCTCCACTTTTTCACAAAGAAAACAGTATCAGTCGGTTAAGTGCCATATGTGATACACGCTTGTGCGATCATGTTTCTTTCGAGACATGACTGACTGGGCAGAAAATTATCCTGCAATAGGATGCCATTACTTTCTGTGGTAGACTGGTTGCCAGCCAAGGCTATAGAAGCCAGTCTATCCTGCTATTTAATCCATAACTGGGGGGAAGAGTTGGATTAATACCTTTCCTAAGGGCATTTGCATGTAAATGAATGAAAGGAAGTCAACTGGAATTTGAACTCAGTTCCCAATATCCACTGCACCACAACATAGCATGATGAAAAAAATGATCCAAACCTTTGAGTTTTATCAAAATGTTTATTAAAAGGAAAGACAAGCAATGTTATGTTTTTTTTGTTTTTTTTTTGCATAAGCATAGGACTAGAGTTTACTACAAGAATTTGAGTAACTTTGTTTCATGAAAAACATTCATTTGGAAATTCTTGCAAAAATCAAATCTGATTTTAATGAAACTTTCAGGACTTCTTCACAAATGTACAAATTTGTGAAATTTTTTTTTTTTACATCTGTTATCTCCCACCCAAATTGATTTCCTGAAATTTCTAAAATTTTTGTAGACATTAAATTGACCACAAACTTTTAGTTAACACAGGACTTGAATGTAAATCTTTTTTTTTTTCTTTTTTTTTTCAAACAGTTGCCACTTTCCCAAAAGTCTACTCTGAATAGTAAAATAAAAAATTCAATAAAACTATGACATTATTTAATTAGATAAGCTTTTAATTGCTTTTAAATATATATAAGGACAATATTGTCTGAAAAAAAAATTGTGATAAATAATGGATTTTTACAAGAATTGTTTTCCTTTTTTAAATTTATAGTGCCAAAATTCCTTTAAAAATTCTTTAGAACATTGTGTTATTAAGTGTAGACTATATTTACTAAGTAAAAATTGAAAAGCTTAATACAAATCATCATGCTCTAAGATTTTTAAAATAATTAATTTTCTTTCATGTGTATAAAATGTCTATTTTGAAAGTATGGATGACCATACACAACATTATGAAAAAAATAGGTTGATGACTACAGTAAATTTTAAGCCAGCATTCCTAAAATAAAATTATAGAGAATGTTTTCAACATTTGTAAGATACTTGAATACTTAAAAATTATATAGAAAAGCATTCATTTTCTTAAATTATATTTTAACATATGAAATCTCCTTAGACAGTAATAAACATGTAAATAGCTTATCATTGCTTGTCAAGTGTTGAAAGTGTTTATTTTTATTTTTTATTTTTTTTTTAGCTTAAAGTAAGTAATACTTATTTCAAAACAGATTAATTATACTTTAAATCAACTAATATTCCTCAAATAAAGTTTCAATGCCATCTATCGCCCGGTTCACACTCCACCCACGTCTATTGAACAGGTTAAGAGGCTCATCCCTTGTTCCCTGTTTAGGATGTGGTTTCTGGCTTTCTCTTTTCCAATCTTTTCACTATTATGTAGCCCCTTGCACATCAGTGGCGTTACCGCCTTGCTCGGGGTGATACGATTAAAAAAAAAAAATGGCCTTTCAAAATGCGATGGATCATGAGTCTCCACAACTATTTTCTTTTCTTTATTTATTTATTTATTTTATTTTTTTATTTTTTTTTAGCAACAGATATTACTTTTCTACCCCGCCTTTTTATCTTTGTGGTACTTTTTTGTTATCAACATAAAAAGATAACACATAAAAATTCCAACATTTTAAGAGGGGGTGGTACTGTTTCAAAAAGTAAAATGCAAGAAAGAAATGTGTGTCTGCCATTAAAGAAAAGAAAGGCAACTGGGATATTTTGGGCCTTAACCCACAAAACTGTTGATAAACCGTAAAAAAGAACAAACCCTAAAACAATCATTGAAGCAAAGGCCCTTATTATAGCAGTCAGTCTAGAACTAATAGTACTGATATCTAATTTCAAAACCTTTTGAAAGGCTTTTGTTTGTCTGATAAAAGGTTTCTTGCTTTCTACTGTTTCTCACATAAAACCATTTTTCATTTGAGTTTCTAAGGCCAAGTGAATCTCTTTTTTTTTTTTTTTTAACCTGTGCTTATAAGGGAATCAAGTAATAAAATTTTTTTTTTCTTTCATCCTGGACTCATTGTTTTGTGTTTCTATTTTGTAGAATAGGTTAAAGCAACATTCTTTATTTCATTTTGCTTCCCAAAATGGAAACTTGATCTTAAACTAGGAAACTTTAAAAAAAAAAATGCCTAATGTTTAAAATTTTTAAAAATGAAAAATCTTTCTTGAAGCCTTTATTTTACTTTTAATTTCAAACTAATAGATTAAAATGTAGTATTTACAATAAACAAAATACTTTGCTGTATTTCAAAAAGTATTTTTTTTCTTTTTCACTGAAATAGCAGATTTAACTTTTTTTTTTTTTTTTTTTTTTTTAATCATCTTTCATCACAATGTAATTTTATTTATTAAAAAAATCTTCCAGAAATAAAATATACTTTTCTGAAATAAAATTTTGGGGAATATTAGCTGATTTAAAGTATAATTAATCTGATTTTATTTACTTTAAGTTTAAAATATTGCAGAAATGCATTTTTTTAATTCTACAGTCAGTTAAGTGCCATATGTGAGACACGCTTGTGCGATAATGTCTCGGAAGAGGCATTACTGACTAGGCAGAAAATCATCCTGCAATAGGTTGCCATTACTTTCTGCGGTAGACAGGTTGCCAGCCAATGCTATAGAAGCCAATCTGTCCTGTTATTTAATCCATAACTGGAGGGAAGACATGGATTAATACCTTTTCCCAAGGGTATTTGCACGTAAGTGAATGCAACGAATTCAACTGGAATTTGAACTCGGCTCCCCGATTTCTCATGCTGAGCCAATATCCACTGCACCACAACAATTATCCTCAGTGTAACAGTAGCTGTGTTTTTAACTCAACAGTAGCTGTTTTAGAAAAGTTTTTTTAATACTAATCTTTCGTACATTCACTGACACAAGAAAAACAAGATTTTTAACCAAAATTTTGAATGTGTTAGAAAAGATTAAAAACTTTAATAAAATAAACAAAAATACTTTAGTCTTTCTTCTTGATATTGTTTTGACAATAAAACTTTGTTTTTTATCAAGTTTGGGGTTTTTCTCATTATGCTAGGCTCATTTTTAGAGAAGTTTTGGAAGTACTTAATCTTTACCATTTCATATTTATTTATTTATTTAATAAAATATTGTGAACAGTTTTAAGACTGCTTTATTTTTTATTTATTTTTATTTTTTTTTGCACTGTTGTAGACGGATGTCTTAAATTTTCTTAGTCAAAATGTTAAAGTTATTTACAATCTCTGATATTTTTTTCTGGATATCTTGTGAATATTGTGTGTAAAAGTTTCTAAAACATTTCAGCTATATTCAATATCTTATTTTCAAAAGTGTGCTGAGAATGTTTAAGAAATTTAAATTCAAATAATATTTAGAAAAAAAAAAATATATATATATATATATATATGAATTTTTTTCTTGCAGTTTGCTTTATTATTGACTTTTATGTTAATCCTAATCCTGTTGCCTAAGTGTTAAGGTTTTTGAAATCCTTTTACATAGGACATCATCACTTATACGATGTGCATATATTTGTAGTATTCCCCAAAATACCAGGTTATAGTTAGCAAAAACCTGCCTACCATACTGACAATATTAACTTCTTAATAATGACTGATGGTCAGAAATACTGACACGAAAAACTGAAATGAAACACGTGCTTGGGACTGTTTATTTGCAATTTTGATCTGGACGTGCAACAACTGTTTTGAACAATGAAAAAATACAATGAAAGAGGAAAAGAGAGATATGTTAAATATAACAATATCTTTTTTTATATATATATATATATATATATATATATATATATATTATATATTCTATAATCTGAAACTATTCATTAAGAAAAACTTTTATTAAATGAATTACCTTTTTTAAAAGCAATCAAAGTGGAATAAAAAATATTAGAAATTAAGATGTGTGAGAGTAAGTAAACTCTTACATTTATACTATATTCTTGTTTTACAGGTTGCTTGTGCAAATAAGTTTTGTTCACGTTTAAAAATCAAAATTACACTTGTTCATTATTTTAATTTTTTTAAAATTTTTATTTAATTTTTTTTTTTATGATCTGTTTATACTGCAGTCAACAAATATAACTCATTATGTTTGCAAAAGCATGCAGTTAGATACTTAATTTAAAAAAATATATACCGAGGTTAAGAACTTCCTGAAGCTTTAAAAAATCGCATTATTGAAATCTATAATAATGGAGAAGGTTACAAAAAGTTATCAAAACTATTTGGAGTGCACATCTCAATCATGAGACAAATAATTTATAAATAAAAGGCCTTTCATATGGCTACATCACAATCAAGAAGTGGATGTTCTCAAAAAAATAACTGCAAGAGCAAGTAGACATCTAGTTGAGCATTTCCAGACAGATCCTACTATGACTTTTATGGTTCTCTAAGATTCCCTGGCCAATGTTAATCAATGTGCATACATCTACAGTCCAACAAAATCTGAATGATGATGGACATCATGGCAGAATACGTTAAAAAAAAAAACCCTGCTTACAAAAAATCGCAAAGCTCAGTTCAACTATGCCAAAGCTCATATTAATGAGCTAGTCAGTCAGTTAAAGTGCCATACGTGATACACGCTTGGGCGATCATGTCTCGAAAGAGACATGACTGACTGGGCAGAACATTATCCCGCAGTAGGTTGCCATTGCTTTCTGCGGTAGACTGGTTGCCGACCAAGGCTATAGAACCCAATCTGTCCTGCTATTTAACCCATAACTGGAAGGAAGAGACGGATTAATACCTTTCCCAAGGGTATTTGCGCGTAAGTGAATACAATGGATTCAACTGGAATTCGAATGAGCTAGTAGCAGTCTGATAAAGTGTTTTATGGTCAGATTATTCCAAACTAGAGATTTTTGAGAGGAATGATAAGTGGTATGTCTGGTGAGCTCCTAATATGTCTTTTAAAGCGAAGAATTTAGTGCCAACAGTTTTAAGTATAGCGGTGACAGCATTATGATTTGGTGTGATGTTTTTACTGCCGCTGGAACAGGCAGAATAGTTTGCATTTGATGGTACTGTGGGCTCTGCAAGATGCTAAGCAGTTTTGGAATGAAAGTGGTGTCTTGCCCATTGTTTGAAAGTTGGATTTAGGTTGAAGGTGGATCTTAAAACAGGACAATGATCTGAAGCATCAAAGTAAACTCCCCCAAAAAATAGGTTCAAAAACAAATTTAAAGTCTTGGAATTGCCAACTCAGTCTCGATCTAAATCCAGTTGAAACTCTGTGATTCAAGTTAAAAAAAAGCAGTACATGCAAGGGATCCAGATAATATCGAGCAATTGTAGGAGTTTTGCCAAGAGGAACGGTCAAAAATTGATTCTCACTATTGCTGGAGAATTCTTAACAATTATAGGAAAAGACTGGTCGGTGTTGTGAACTCAAAAGGAGGTGTCACCAAATATTAAATGTAAAGATTCATTTTTGCGCATCTTATTTTATAATTAATATTTTTTATTCCATCTTGATATGATTTTTTTGAAAGTGGTTGTAATTCATTTAATAAAGGTTTTCCAAATGAATATATGGTTTAATTTAAATTTATTGATTATCTGGTGGGGAAAAAAGAATGATGCTTTTTAAATATTATTTTAGGGGTTCTCTCTCACGCGCGCACACACACACACACTTATGATAATGTGTATATTTATTAATATATATTTTACAGTTCTGTTATATTACACTGAGCACTGTTTTCTTAACTCCAGAAAAATGTGTGTGTGTGTGTGTGTGTATATTTGCGTTTTTGTTAATCGTATCACCCCGAGCAAGGCGGTAATGCCACTGATGTGCAGGGGGCTACGTAATAGTGAAAAGACTGGAAAAGAGAAAGCCAGAAACCACATCCTAAACAGGGAACAAGGGATGAGCCTCTTCACCTGTTCAATAGATGTGGGTGGAGTGTGAACCGGGCGATAAATAGATCTATCTTCTCCAATTAAAAAAAAAAAAAAAAAAAAAAAATGGTGGTGGATTACTAAGTTTTAAATTAGTAAAAATTCAGTCAAGAGATTTCTGCTAAAATCAAAAAAAATTAAAGAAAATCAATTAAGCATGAAAAGCTTAAAATTTAAAATTAGGCAGGAAAAAAAAAAAAAGACTTACTTTAAGAATATTTCAAACAAAACAAATTCCCAACTCGACACGAGGGACTTTAAATTTTGGTCACACCAAAATGGCCAGTGAGAGACCAGTATAGAAGCATGAGTCAAATTTTCGGCCGACAAAGGGGAGGAAAGTAGACAGACTAATGTGTACATTTGATATATATGGGGAGTATTTAAGAATAAAAGAAACCTGGTTGTACTGTTGTCATGTGTTTCTTTTTTGAATTAGGTTTCAAATTACCTATTGAAGGTTTTTATTGGTGGTGTTTCCCCAAAGCATTTTTGTTGTATAAGTAGAAAGCACATAAGTTTATGAAAACCACATGAGATGATTTTGAGTGGTGTTAACTTTGTTTGATTTTTCTACCAAAGTTATTTCCCCTTTTACCATATTTACGATTGGAATTTCACCAAAGTGGATGACATGTGACCAGAACCAACCCAAGAGTTGAGAAATCAGATACCACAAGTGTTATCATATGTGAAAAGAAATTTAAAAACCCAAAAAATTGTGTGTGTATATATATATATATATATATATATATATATATATAATATATTTTGATTGTTTAATTACTTAGTTTTTGGTCATAATAAAATTAGACCAGTGCACATTTGTATTAAAGTGTTCAATACAGTTGTAGAACTTTTGAATATTTTCTATTTGTAAATGAGTTATTACAGCGATTTGCAGTAACTGATTTTACCGGGTTTTTTTTTTCCATTTATTCTAAGAATGCTCGCATAACTTTTTTTTTTTTTTTTTTCATGTGCATGCAATTTTTTTCTTTAAATTTTAAAAATTGTGTGTTTAAAAATTCCCTGTCATTTAAAAAAAAACTCAGTTATGTGAGTGTTCTAAAAAAACCGGTAAAATCAGTTATTCCAATTTGCTTGAAGACATCATTCATGGTAGAAATCTAAATCATGCAATAATTCATTTACAAATGGAAAATATATATAATTATTAACTAGTTATTGGTTTTATATATATAAAACTAGTTATTGGTTAGTCAAATTAAACCAGTAAACAGTTGTATAAAAAGTGCTCAGTACATTTTTAAAGAAAAAATAAAAATGTAATCTGTAGAGCTTTTAAATATTCTAATTAGGAAAATCAGTCAATTACACTACCATTGTCTCAACCTTTCAGTCATGTCAAGCGGCATATATTAACTGATTATCCAACAAAAATTGTTTTATAAGAAGATAAACAATTTTTGATGAAAGAAAAAAAGATTACGAAAAGGCTTTCAATGAAAATGGTCATAAAAGTAAATTAGAATATAAACCTGAAATAAGCAAATGAAGAATAATTTGAGAAAACAAAATATTTTTTGGTTCAACCAGACTTGAAATTTAGAAGTAAAATCCAAAATAGGGAAAATATTTTTTGAATTGATTAATAAACACTTTCCTAAAATTTCAGAATTACACAAGATATTTAATAGAAATACAGTTAAATTAAGTTACAGCTTTACCTGCAGTTTTGAAAACTACATAAAGAGACAAAATGCCAAGAATTTAAAAGGATAACATGAAGCAAGATGTCATTAATGAAAACTATAACTGCGGAGACAAAAGCAAATGTCCGCTTGGAGTTTGTAAGACTGAAAGAGATATTTATAAAGCAGAAGTTCAAGATACAAATGGACAGAGAAAAATCTATGTAAGATGTACTAAAGGCAATTTTCAAAAATGAGGGTATAATCATAACTCAACATTCAGAATAGAAAGCCTTGAAAATTGTACCAAACTAGCCAAAATCCTAATGTAACCTGGAGTATATTAAGAAAGGCCAGACCTTGCAATGGATGGTGATTGTATCAAGAAGAGAAATTGGCTATTGTATTATTTCTAGAATGAGAAAGGTTGCTAAAAAAAATGTCTGGATGTATACACATTAGAAAATTAATTTTGGACTTATACAAACCTGGATAAAAGTATGTACAATATTATTTTGTTAGTTGTGATTAACTCTTCCCTTATTTTGAACTTCCTGTTCCAAAAAAGCATGGGATAATCAGTTAATATATAATGCCTGACAATGCTGAAGCGTTGAAACCATGGTAGAGTAATTGGCTAATCTTCCAAATTAGTGTGTGTGTGTGTATGTGTATATATATATATATATATATATATATATATACACACACACACACACACACTCTTCAAATGTTATTTTTAGTGGATACTCATATTTGAAATAGACGCCCTGCTTTTAAGTTTTAAACAGTATCACATCTATTGGCACTTGAGAACATAATATGGAAAATGTGCTCTTTGAGGTTTTCTTGAATTCCACAGGCCAATAATACAAACAAAAAAAAGCAGGACATGTATGTCTACTAAAAATGTTTGAAGTAATAAAAATGTCAGATTAAAAATAAATCTATAAATTCTTATATATATAGGTGTGAATTTGTGGAGAGTTGCAGGGTTAAAGGCTGGATGGCTAGCTGCACTCTTATAGAAGTGGGGACTAGAGGATTTGCAGCAAGGTCCTTATGCAAAGCCTTAGGAGATATTGGGATAGTGGGAGTAAAAAAAAGGAAAGCACTCGAGTCCATAACCGAAACAGCAGAAAGAACAGCTTGGTTATGGATCAAAAGAGAGAGTGCCTGGATTCCAAATTGTTAGCTAAAATTCCCTGAAATTCTGCATCTAAATTAATGTTTCGGATGAGCTCATGCGCAGTCCGTCTCTAAATGGAAAGTGGCTCTGACTGTCGCCAATTGGAAGCATTGGCAGGGTTTCGTACCAGGTGTTCCAGTGTCTGAAAGCGCTTATAGAGAGTGGGCCGGAGGCTGATCATCTCTGGTCGGGTCGGCACGGTGAGGCGGGTATGATGTTGAAAGACCCAAAAACCCCTAGTGATCCTCGCGATGACGTCACTGACGACACCCTCTAGCGCCCCCATTATGGTGCATATGTTTGAAATATATATATATATATATATATATATATATATATATATGTAGGTGTGAATTTGTGACCCTGTGTTTCACGTTCTTGCAATCGTCTGACATATGTCAGCTCAATCACTGATATTGACCGCTTTCAAATAAGTACCGTGCATATATAATATATGAATAATATAATATATATAACAAATTGCATATATATATATATATATATATATATATATATTTATTCAGAAATTATAACCTGGATATGTTACAATATCACTACAAAAGTAGCTATTTTGTTTCAACACTTCTTGTCTTGTCAAGTGATGTGGTTATAAATTGAATGGTTTTAAAAGGTTAAAAACAAGCAATTAAATTGGGATCAGCAATTATTGGTTAACTATTATATCTACTTAATGTTTGTTGCGAAATTAAAAGAAAAAAAAATTGGTCCTTACGTATTATCGGGAGGACCTTGAACAATTGGTTTGCCGACAGTCGTTTGCCGTTCGTAACTGCCGTCCGTTTCTTCTACTGTTGGGCCAAGGACTTGACCTCAATCAAATGGTGCGAAGAACAACTGGACATGGCCGATAAGACTACAATTGACTGGAATTCGTATATGCGAGAAGCACTGTGGCACTGCACGTCACCATTTGGAGTCGTATTTGGCCGAATTCATGTGGCGGAAGCATGTTGCCTGTACTGATGTCTTTGAGTCACTTTTGGAAGCAGTTGCGACGTTCTGGCCTCCGGAATTACAAATGTAATGTTATTTTATTGTTTTAACCGTTTCAATAAATAATTTACTTTAATTTTTGAGTCGTTTTTTTAAAGGTCCTCCCGATAATACGTAAGCACCAAAAAATTTTTAGTTTAACAATTTAGTAGATTTAGGAAGTTATTCATATTTTTAAACGAGGATGAGAAAGAACGCATACATAAATAAACCTACAAACATTCACACATGAAAAAATAGATGAGTATATTCACAAACACTAGCAAACAGACATATACAGATTAATACACCCATGCATATATACATACACAAATTACAAAATTTAGCCTTTATCGACTTGTCAGTTTGTCTGTTAACTTTAAAACAGACTAAATTGCTACATATTGGATACAGTCAAGGCGAATTCATACCGCTACCGGTCTTGGATGAATTGGGTCGGGATAGACATAATCATATTTCAATGTATGAACATATAAACAGAATTAAATATATACTTACGCAAAAACACAAGCTAAAGTTAAATGCGTATGCATGTGCAAAACGTCATACATATACATATATATGCTAAGTTCCATATCGTTCATATGAAGTTATGACTGTGGGCCCCAGTTGTTTAGCTTGCGTGTGTCTCTGCGTACGTCAATGGTTGTATAAGTGTTAACTTATGTCTGTGTTTGTATAAAAGGCATCACGACAACAAATATTCCCCCAACAGTTCATTCCACCTTCACAAAAATTCATCAATATACGCATCTCTGAATATATCCAGGATTTTAAATAAAAAATTAAAACAGTTTGTTAGACAATCAAAAAAGCGTGAAACCAAGACAACATCTATCTATCCATATACAATATATATATATATATATATATATATATATAAATATATATATAGTCATCTGCAGACAAATCTGTTTTGCTGTATCACAGCTCATCAGTATGGTTGGACACCGATTGCTTTTTTAACCCAGGATTGAAACCCGACCGAATTGGCGTCAGTCGGCGATTCTACCTCTGCGCTATGGGCGCTCAGTAGAAAGAGGCAGACATTTTAGCGTGTATATTATCATTATACACGACCAATAGCTGAGAGTGTTCTAATTCATTGCTGAATGAACGATGCGTAGATGTTAGCATAACTACTGTTCAGTCTACCATTCTTCCAGAGTGCTCAATCAGGGTGTGAGAGCGTAACATACATACTCTCCTGCACACACACACGCACACTGTACAGAATGTTGACCAGTTTTGATAAAAGTTAATTAACCTTCAGGATCAAAAAACAAATTATGAACCCAGTTTTTAAAGTAACCAGTACATTTGTAATAGACAAATTAAAAGGAATATGATTTTCTAATTGTATCAATACTGATTATTTTCACAAAAGTTTCTTTGCATACACACAAGCTCTCTATTTATTTGCTGATAAATGGACTGAAGAATTACACAAAAGTTTGTCCATAAGAAGTAGAAATTAATATACTATCAATCAGCTCTTAGATTTGTATTAATCACACACACAAATACACCACTTATAATAAAAAAAAATACTACAATCATATATATTGCTCTATTTTCTACTGAGCATTTTTAAAAAGTAAATGCGATGAACTGTGGATTTTTATTGCATTTGTTTTTACTCCTAGTCAGATAATACGCACACACTATAGTAAAAAAAAAAAAAAATTGAGGTTAATTCATGGTAATTTTTTTAAGTTAACCCAAAGTTTTGTACTTAAATAAGAGAAAATGATTTACATGGATATAAAAAAAAAAAAATTATTAATTTTATGATAAAAAGAAAAAAAGCATTCTGTTGAATTTTTCTCTTGTCAAAATATGCTTTAGTCTTGATTACTACATCAATTCTTTTGCCATTCATTGCTAAAATATAAGTTTGATAATTGACCCCATTCTTTGTTTTTTTTTTTTCAAATGATTCTAAAAGATCTTTATTTTTTTTTATTTATTTATTTATTTTTTTTAATCGTATTACCCCGAGCAAGGCAGTAACGCCACTGATGTGCAGAGGGCTACGTAATAGTGAAAACATTGGAAAAGAGAAAGCCAGAAACCACATCCTAAACAGGGAACAAGGGATGAGCCTCTTTACCTGTTCAATAGACATGGGTAGAGTGTGAACCGAGTGATAGATAGATCTATCTACTCCAATTGAAAAAACCAAAAAACAAAGTGAGAAGAGTGGAATTATTTTTTAGTTTTCACTTTTGTCAAGTTCATCTTATGCTAATCTTTTGAACTTATATATAAATTCTTCTAGTTGTGCATAAAGAAGAAAAAAAAAATGAATGAAATCTGACAGAATGGAAAAAATATGACAATTTTGAAAAATTGATTTTGATGTTTCACTAATAATTCAGTCATCATAAGAAACAATTAAATTTGAAAAAGCCAAATCTTCTGAAATGAAATAAAATTTACCGTTAAGTGCTTGCTTAACTTTTTCAATTAAAATGTATCCTTATAAAAATTAAATTTTAGTTTCAGCTTTTATGGTTTAATATCCCTCTTAATTGTAATTTTTTTTTGTAGCATTTCAGTAGTAAGTAATGCAGATATAGTGATCTTACTATCACAAAACCAATGACTATGTAAGGCACAAGGTCAGAAATCTCTCCTTGCCATTAATAAGCATTGGAAGATGGCATAGTTTGGCCATATCACCTGGTATAACAGCCAAGGTAAACCAAGCAAGAACTGCAATGCAAAAGCTGGTTGGACAACATCAGAGAGCTGAGGGACATTACCATGCTGGAACTCCTGTGAGACACCACCCACAAATTATCCCAGGGGCAGTCGTTTGTTTCTTCTGCCCTTAGGTAGAACTGACTATTAATGTAGTTGAGGGACTGATGATGATGATTTATATATTGAAATATCATGATTGCATTTTAATCTACTCTAGTTATGGGTTAAGTAGCAACGCTGAATCTGATCACTTTCCTTGTGTTGGCAACCAGTTTAATAGAAAAAAATAACAATGAATAGATTCAAAACCAGTCTGAACAGGAATGGGCTCTGTCAGCCTATCCTGCTTTAGACACACCACCACTGTTATGGTTGCAGTACATCTGGTGACTTAACAAGCCTAATGTATTACGTGACAATATGAATGCAACATTTTGTAAATTGACATACCTACAGAATTCATATATAATTTTGAAGCCAGTAATGGATTCTTTAACCTATTATTAACATTATTTTTTTATTACTATAAACTTTTGTTTCAAGTACAAAAATAAATAGGTATAGACTTTGAAAAGTTCTAACAAGAGATGTGCTCTTAAGTAGAGTAATTGAGCCTTGATTTGCTCTAATGGTTTCTCATAGCTTAATCGTAAAAAACACTTGGCCTAAAGGTGGCTTTCTGATTAAAATGATTTGATTCATGCCCAGATTCATTTTCCAATTCTCTGGGTCAGCAAATATTCATTTCTCTGTTTTTTAAGCAGGTTTTTTTTTATTCACACATGTTCACAATAAACAGAATGTTTATAGCTATATATAAAGTATACTTAGGCTGCAAGAATTCAACTGACGTGGTTTATCGGTTGGGGGAGGTTAACATTACTTATACACATAAGAAAGGTCTATTGAAATCAAATTAATAATGAAACTTCATGTTTTTCCTTCAAGTATGTTTGATCATCATTCGCCCTTGTCGGGCATATGACATCTTGTTACAACAGGGAAAATTTTGTACACTGATATATGATGTAGCCTCTGTCAAGTTTGTCAATAATGGGAAGAATTTTTTTTGCTACACTATTCTGGGTATGTAAATTAGTTATAGGGAATGGTTTTCCCCAAGTACTCACCTAAAATTTATCTGATTGGGCTACCTTTGAAAGTCTTAGTGCTACTAAATTTTGAATTTCACAATTTGTTTTTTTGAACTTTTAAAAATAAACTAGGCTGAATTCAGTTTTTAGTGGCAAGAAAATCAATGTGATTATTTGTGTATTTATAACAACACCTGTGTCCCATGATAGATGTTACATGTAGTGTATAAAACATGTAAATGTAACAGCTATTTTGGGACAGTGGTAGTAAATTTTACCACCCCAGTCTCAATTTTTTTTTTATTTTATTTATTTTATTTTTTTTAAACTAATATTGATAACACTGTTAAAATTTTCTGTATTCAATTAAAATGTAATTTACTTGGTATATTAACTCTGTATGTGATTTCATTTACTGTGCAAGAAAAAAAAGGTTTATCGCTTTACTGAAGTGACTTTGATTCCTGAATTTGTTTGAATTTCATAGTTGTGTTGTTATATCCTACTATGGCTACACAAAACACATTTGAGTGAAATTAACAATAAGGTTGCTGCCATTGAGAAAATGTACAGGTAAGATTATTACTTGGAAAAGAATGCAGTGGAAAGGGAAGTAATTTTAATAATGCAGAGTACGAAAGATTAAAATGTGTTCTGCTACTTTTTAGTTTTCCAGCCATGCTCTTTTCAACAATCTTCTCATTCGATCGTCTCTCTTTCTCTGTTAATCATTGTGACATGTCAGTAATGTGACCTTATTTGTCAACATACATACTCCATGTAAATAGTGATTTGGACATGCCAATTTATATTTGAATTGGAATGAAGTGTTTGTCTAAAAATGTTATAAGATTCAAGCTTTCACCTAAGTAGCCGCATCTCTCTCTCTCTTGAGCCTGATGCTAAGCTTTTGGTGTGTCTGCTGCTGAAATCTCAGTATAAAGAGGAAAGATGTGTGGGTGGGTAGTGGTCAGGAACTTTACTATCAGATGTTCTTCTAAATCACTTTTTTTTTTTTTCTCTCTTTCTTTACAACTTGGAATAAATCAAGTGTGACCAATAATCCTAATTTTATTTGTCCCTGGAAGTAAATTTCTAAGATGGATTCACTTTTTTTTTTTTTTTCCTCTCTCAATTGTTTCTTCATCATTTTGAATTTTTTGAAAATCATTTTGTCCATCTTTTAAAAAAAAAAATTTATTTTTCTAAATTTAAGCTTTTTTTTTTGTGTCCGATTTTTCTGTTTGTCCATTTTCCCAAATGTTTTACAGTCGTTCCTACTGGATTATAACCAACAACTATCTAGACTTTTACTATAAAATCTATTAGTAAACAGCACCAATGGTGAATAAAGAACCAGTGCCTGTTTAGATTTGAATTCACATCCTAACAAAGGCTTCTATATGAATCACGTATAGAAACCTTGGTTGGGATGTGAACATATATGTAGACATCTGTGGTTTTTCTGTTTTAACAGTATGTTATCATCTATTAGCTTGGGTTTCTTTTTGGGAATCTTTCGAATAAAGAGAATGCGTCATTTGGCAGGATTCAAACTTGCTTTATGTTGGAGAAGGCCACCATAAAGTTGAGCATGCTTTTAAATTGACATGCCCACAAAGAATTTCATGGTAAAGAAAAGTTGAATGATAAAAGAAGGCCCATCTCTCAGTAAGATCTTTCAAAGCCTAAAACTGCTAATTTTTCTTTTTCTATCCAAAGTTTTGAGGGATTGATTTTTATCCATATTAGGACCCTGAATAAGTTCTTGCTCATTTTTCATGTAAAGTAATGTTTTATTTACAAGAATTAGTTACAAATAACATGTCCTTGAAAGTAACGTCTGTCACTAGCCACTACTTTTTCCCCATCTTTCAGGCGGCATTTGAATTCTTCATTGAAAAAACAACACGTCTTTTGAGGCTAACAGCAATTCAACCCATTTTTTGCCATCTTCATAAGAATGAAAGTGCTGCTAAGCTGGCCATGTGCCATCAATCAGGGCAAGTGATAATCAAATAGGGCAATGTCTGATGAATATGGTGGGTGGTGTAGGACTTTGCATTTAAACGTTTCCGACTAGGTCTTCATCTGTTTTGCAACATGTGGCCTAGCATTGTCATGTTGCAAAATCACTTTGCCATGTCTCTGCTTGTATAGCAGCCATTTTTCCTTCAGTGCTTGGCTCAAGCACATCAATTGTTGTCAATAGTAATCTCCCGTGGTGGTGTGATCAGCTCATCTCCCGTGGTGGTGTGATCAGCTCATCTCACTAAATGCAGAACAGAAGCTTCAAGCCATAGATATTTAGCTTTACCACCAAAGTTGATACATGGCTGGCCTAACCCCTATGATCTTCCACACTTTTGGGTTATCGTAGTGTATCCAGTTTTCATTGATGTTCATGATACAATAAAAAAAAATTTTGTTTTTCTGCAGTTGAATCAGCTGTTCACATGTGACAGGATATCATTTGATGTCTCTTGGCTTCAAGTTGTACTGCACCCAATGGCCTTGCTTTTGAATCATTCCTAATGCTTTCAAATGTTTTGAAACTGTTATGTGATCAACTTCTAATGATTCTGCAAGTTCAGCTTGTGCCTGACATGAGTCTTTATGAAGTAATGCCTTCAAACTTTTCTTTTTCAGGGCGTTCTTCATCTTCAACATCAAATTCATTATTTTTGAAGCGTCTAAACCATTTTCTGCCTGTCGTTTCCAACAGAGCATGGTCACTGTAAGTCTCAACAAGAATTCTGCATGCTTCAGCCGTAGATTTCCTTTAAAAATTCCCCACAAATACACTTTCTTTGGTGCAAAATTGGGCGTATTTAATGCTGTGGAAAGCAAAGTTGTTTACACTTTGTTGAAATGACATACACTGAATTTTAAGCTTGCTTATAGCACTTCTTATGTATGCGTTACCATCTGAATCTATGCTTACACAGTTCTGGGAACGCTATCTGTTAGAAAATAGTGAGAAATTATTCATGTCCTAATACATTAGCAGATACATATTTTATTTACCTGTCTCATATTCACACACACACACACACACACACACACACACACAGTTATTACAATGGTTTATTAAAGCATTATATCACTACACAAATTTTTCTTGTTTCAGAAAAATACTGTTCTTCATGTGATATTTAAAATAAGTGTTGAGAAAATGGTTTATTTAGAAAATATAAGATGAATTCATGGTTATTTAGAAAATTAAGGAGTGGTAGTTTGAGGGTGTCACATAATATGCTTGTAGGTGTGTCAATATTGTCCAATCAAAAGTGAGAATTAGGTTGAACTATGGAGTTGAAAATTTGGGTCACGAAAGTGTACAATGTAGCATAATGTCAAGACATGACACTTTAATTTTATCTGGGTAAGATACATAGTGGGACCCTACATTATTTAAATGGGTAGGTAATAATTCTTAACAGCAGGTTGGATTGCAGGGTTTTTTTTTTTGTTTTTTTTCTTAAATTTGATTTTGTACTATCTTATTCAAAAATAATCGGTTAAAGGGGCTGGATTGTTTAGGTTAGAATTAAGTAATTATGGTATACTAAGGTATATTGGAGTAAAGAAAACCAAATAAGTATTGTGTGGGTCATTTATTTTATTGAAATAATTTTTAAGTAATATTAGCACATAATTAAATTTTAGAGAAAAATATTTTTGATGTTTACATAAAACTGTTAGTTCTTCCCTATGATTCAGCTGCACATTATTTTAGGAAACCTTATAATCTGCAGCCTTTTCATTTAGACGTAAAGGGCAGATGTTATAGAATGATTTACAGATACTTTTTCCAGAATTTTCATTTTACTTTCAGAGTTTTTCACTACTTTAAGTAAAAAAAAATAACTTACAGAAAATCTTGTAACCATTTCACAAGGACACGCAATAACTTTTCAGACATGGCAAATGCTATATAACACGTCACTCAATAAATCCCAGGCCTAACTAATAAAAAAACTTTTACCCCAAATTCAACTTTATTCATCAACATAGTCTCCTTCTAGGGTGATACACCGATTCCAATGCTTCTCTAACAATTCAGTGCCTTTTTTATAGAACAATTTGTCTATGGTCTCAAAATACGTCTGAGTTTCCAATATCATTTCTTCACTGGAGCCAAATCTCTTTTCGTGGAGCATTCCTTTTCAGGTCTGCAAACAGCCAGTAGTTGCTGGGGGCCAGATTTGGAGAATAGGGTGGATGCGGAAACAATTTGAAGTGCATTTCATGTAGTTTTGCCGTCGTTGCAATCGACTTGTAACACAGTGTGTTGTCTTGGTGAAAGATCACTTTTCTTCATTTTTGACCGTTTTTTAGCAATTTCTTTTTTTCAAATGTACCAATAATGCTGTATAATATTTGCAATTGATGGTTTTTCCTTTCTCAAGGTAATTGATGAACAAAATGCCTTGCGCACCCCAAAATGCAGAAGCCAAAACCTTGCTTGCTGATGTTTGCATCTTTGGTTGATTTGGACAGCTTTTACCTGCTGCTGTCCACTCAGCTGACTGCCAATTTAACTCTAAAGTAAAGTAATGGATTCATGTTTTATCCATTGTCACAAAAAATTTCTTGTGTCGAAACAGTTGCAAACATACTCTGAATGGTTAATTTGTTGTTTTTAACTGACTGTGAGCAAACACGGCACCCATTTTGAACACAGCTTTCTCATTGAAAAATGTTCATGTAAGATGGTGAATACACTGTTCTGATATGTTCAACTCCTGTGCTACCTCACGCAACTTCAATTTAGGATCGACCAAAATGAGTTTGTGGATTTTCTTTTTTTTTTTTTTTTTACTGTTTTCTAGGATAACTGCCAGTTTTTGGACAATCTGAGCATTCAACTTCATTTATGTCTATACAACTGTGTTTCAAGTCAGCATACCACCTCTTAACTATTATTTCTGACAGAGCAGAGTCCGAATAACTTATCAAGCCATTGCTTTGCTTGTACAGTATTTTTTCCCGTTAGAAAGCAATGCTTTATCAACTCATGAAATTCAGATTTTTTCCATTGTTTTGAAAATTTGCGACAGTAGCTCTAATTAAATAACTGTAATTTCTAGACTAATAATTCGATTGGGCCCAAATTTTGTCATGTGCCATTTGAAGGTTAGTACTTAATAAAAATCAAATGGATTTTTTACTAGTGGCACCATCGATATGTCAGGCCTGGGACTTATTGAGTGATGTGCTAAAATACTAAATTACCATCAGTAACTGTATAAACTGACTCAAATGTATAAAGGAAATCCTGATGCACACAATTCTTTTCTGGAATAATTATAGATTAATCACAGATTTTATTCTCGAATAATTGTAGGATTTTATTTAAGAGCCTTAAGAATATTTATCTGAAGAACTATACATGGAAAACCACCTTTTTAAAAAAACCTTCAATATCTTTACTAGTTCACTTGCAGCACTAACAGGGAGGCATGCAAAATATACAACCACAAAAAAAACAAGAAGAATGACATTAAATTAGAAAAAAATCAGACATGTCATACTACTTACTAACTCCTTAAAAGAATTTGTCCAATCTTAACAATATCAAAATAATTACATCATGAGAAACTTTTACATATACGATCAGAACTGAAAATGTCTATAACAATAATAATTCTGAAGTAGGTATATATAAAATACTGTCACATTTCTTAATATATATTGGAGAAACTTGCCAAAATTAAATGTATATATACATTTATATACAGATACAGTCACTTTCTCACCAGTGCAATGTGGCTTCCCTGTGTCTCTTCTACAAATACTTTTAACGGCTTTTGCTCCGATGAACTTAGCTCACTGGTGCTCCCTATATATACATTTACTAGAGCCACAACATTAGCAACTAAGTCCCACCCTGTGAAACCAATAAAATGTAAATGCAAATTCTACTCCAGCAGCTTCTTTTCTTGCACTTCCCGCCTATGGAATTCCCTTCCATTTACTTGCTTCCCCTACAGCTACAATCTCCAAGAATGTAAATGCAAAGTCAATTGTCATCTCCTATCTCACTAACCTGCATCCTCTCTCTCATGCTCTTTTCTCCGTCCACTCCACTCTCATCAGTATTCTCGTCTTTCTCTTACCCACTTCCTGACACTTCCTATAACCTGTCACTCTTTCTCATAACTTTCCTTCTATGTAAGCCCATGCAAAACAGTGGCAGAAAATGATTATTATAAAAAAGAAAAAAAAAGTATCTATGAACATAAAAAGGATCTCCTACATAACATTTACCAAGTGCAATAGTCATAGACAGAAATAAGTTCAGCCACAATTTTGATCTAAAAAATGCCACACTTATTAAAAAAGAAAATAACTTACACAAAATGCTCTTGAGAGTGCTTCTATCAAATCTTGTCAAAATGTAAATCTACTCTTTCTTTAAACTATCCCCTCCTTAAACTATGAACATAAAAATTAAAAAAAAAAAATTAAAACTGCTTGGCAAAACCAATTTAAGTCCTGGGCATGACAGTAAACTGCATCTGGCAGCAAGGCCTCTGATTGGAAAGTTGTGAGGAGCATGGAACCACCTCTTAATTGCTGTTGTTCTCAGGTCCACCCTGACCTGGAGTGGTAGCACCTGTTAGGGTCCCAGCTATGGGTTAACTATGGTTAACCCCCCAAACTGGGGTCAAAACTCTGAAAGTATAAAAATACACTTTTATAGAAAAGTATACATTTTTTTAGGGAAAAATATTACTAACAATGCATTTTTGAAGAAAAAAATTATTACCATAACACATTTTTGAATGAAAAAATTATTCTCAGCAAAACATCTTTGAATACAAAACTAAATGACATTTTCAGTTTTCTAAAATAAAAACAAAAAGTTTTCATTAAAATCTGATTAAATCAACCTTCTCACTATAACCAAACATTAAAAACAAAAATATCTTAAAACCCCACCTTTTCAGCATTAAATAACCTGTAGAGGTTGATATGCCATTAGACAAAACTCAAAACTTATTTAAAATAAATATATAAATAATTTATCAAATTAAAATAATAATTGCACTAATAAAAAAGTAAATATAAACAAATAGAAAGAAATCAACAGTAACATTTACCCACTTTCATTTATTAGACATTAAATTACATTACTTATTATCCTATATAATTTACCTTGACTTTCACAGTTAACCTTAAGAATATTTTTGAGTGTCCTTATATTTAAACATTTTGAAAGCCAAAAGTATTTGCTTCTATAAGTATATGTTACAAAATAAAATCCTTACATTTGCTTTGATAAAGTCCATCAGAAAACAAAACATTTTGGTAAAGAATAGTTTTCCTTTTCACTTTATTCATATCTTTATTTATATCTGAATTTTTACATATATGTACATACCTCCCAAAGATTTGTGATATGAAATAAATTTATTGGTTTAAAATAATTTTTTTAAAAATGAAAAATCATTCTTAAAGCTTTTATTATAGTTTTAACTAGCATCATAGCCTGGCGTTGCCCATTCAACTCAAAAATTATTTATTTTGTTTTACTGAAATTAGAAATATAAAAACTATTACGCTCTCGGTTCAGAAATTTTTGAAAAATATTTAAAAATGTAGGCATTTAATTTCAGGAAAAAGTTACATTAATGCCACACAAATTACAGACAGCTGATTTCTTGCAGGAAATATTTAGCAAAAAAATTTTTTTTTTTATTTTGTTTTCTGAAGTATGAAATATTAAATCTGAAAAAAGACTTGGATAATTAAATTAACCATTGACACTTACATATTTTGTTTTTCTTTGAAAAAACACTTTCTTTTAAAAATATTTTTTGTTTCAAAATTACGGGGTGGGGGAAATGATTTTGTTTTTTGTTTTTTTTTGTTTTGTTTTTTTAACAAATGAATTTTTAAAACGTCGGAATAAAAATTAAATATAAAGGCCTTTTCTTTTTCATTTTTTTTTTTTTTTTTTTAATAAAAATATATTTTAGTCGCATTTGACATGTGTGATTTGACTTGTGACATAATTTAGCAACCATCTTAGATCTTAGATGTTTTACGGAGCAAATGTAAACAATCAGCTCCATTGGCCAAAAAGTGCGAAAGGGAAAATTGCTGAACTTAAACTCAAAAAGTACGTGTCATCCTGGCTTCCCTGTAGATATGTGTCCCTAGAAAGTTTGAATGGCATAGCTTAAAAAATGTAGGCATGCATAGGTAAGTCTCTCACACCCACACAAATTCCCTTTTTATATATATATATATACATATATATATATATATATATAGAGAGAGAGAGATTTCAAGCCAATAGATTAAATTTAATGTTTCTAGTAAGCAAAAGTACATTACTGCATTACAAAACTAATTTTAATTGTCTAGAAGTTTTTATTTTGAAATCAGTAATGCCATTTTTAGCCATCGTTCATCAGAATGTAATTTTCTTTATTAAAAAATCTTTCAAAAACAAAATATACTCTTCTGCAACTTTTTTTGAGGAATATTAGCTGTCTTAAAGTGTAATTAATTTGATTTGAAACAAATATTTTAGGTTTAAAATATCACACTAAAGTAATTTTTAACCTCTTTATTTTAGTTGGTGACAGCTTGAATGACAGACAAGTTTATCTAATTTCTTTTTTTTTTTTTTTTATGGTAGATATATCTGTAAAATTTACTAGGGAGTATATGATTGCCGTTTTTATATAATTTCTAACTACTCAGATATCTTAAAAATTTAGGAAAATGTTCTCCATAATTTTATTGAATTCTAGATACTTTGACATTAAATTTACTATAATTATTGCTCTTATTTTCTGATATCATTTATGATTGTCCATATTTACAAAAAAAAATGGAACAAATTTCTTAGAATATTGGTATTTAATGAATTGTACTCAGTTTTTCCAGGTATAATTAGTAAATATAGTTTTTACTTAAGAAAAATATCACCTAACAAAGTAATGCAGAAAATTAAGATTTAAAATTTATAAATTATTCTAATTAAAAAAAACAAAAAAACAAACTGGTATTCATTGAAAAAAATTGTTTCTCATGACAATAATGTCCATAATATATCTTATTCATAAAAGCAATTAAAAATTTTTCTAAGTTTTTTTTATTTTATTTTTATTTATTTATTTATTTTTTTTTAATCATATCACCCCAAGCAAGGCAGTAATGTCACTAATGTGCAGGAGGCTACTTAAGAGTAAAAAGATTGGAAAAGAGAAAACCGGAAACCACATCCTGAACAAGGGATGAACCTCTTCACCTGTTCAATAGACGTGGGTGGAGTGTGAACTGGGCGATAGTTTAGTCTACCTACTCCAATTAGTCTATCTACTCCAATTAAATTAAATAATATCTTAGTTTTGTTGCATTTTTAATTTTACGATTCAGTGCAGATTAAGTAGCGTTCCTGTTCAGCAAAAAACATTGATAAATTTGCCAAGGAATTCTACTTTTAATTAACATAAACATTAAGTGACACAAAATTTAATTTCTCAAAATTCCATAAAAGTAAATTAGTGGTAGTGGGGTGGGTGGGCTTTGTTGGTTTATTGGATGTAAAAGTAACAAAAAACCAGCAGGATTATTCAAACATTAAATCCACTAAATATAGCATTTAAAGTAATAAGTATGTTGTCTGTGTTTGTTTAGTAGCAGTCAATTACTGAAACCTGACAAGTGGACTGGACGATTACAAAAAGGTTCATCTATGAACCTCTAGATTTGAGGTGCTGAATATAAAAACTAATAAGCTAAGTCACAAATTTTATTTATAGTAATCGTATCACACTCTCTTTTTTTTTTTTTTTTTTTTTTTAAATATATTTGAAAATATTTCTGTAAGTACAGAATTTAATTAAATAAATAAGTGTGTGCAGCTTGATGTTACACATTGTAAATATATTAAAAAGCGAAGCAACCGGTTTCACTCCCGCTCTTCAGGCTACTACGGGAGATTTTAATCAAAATTAAAAAATAAAAAAAAAATAAAGTGTCATGAAAATGAGAAAGATGAAAAACACACACACATGCCCACACTCTTTCACTGCTGTCATACTCAGAGGTTTGGATTTTTTTTTCATTTTTTGTTCTTAGCCTTAATGTGAGATACTAAATAGTAGGTACATCAATATATATGGTTGCCATCATTTTAGATGGCAGATGCTTATAAATATTTTGCTGTCATTTTTGACATCACAGGCTACTTGTATTGAAGACTCACCCAGTCTAGCAACCCTTTACTCATTTGAGCTTTTAAACTGGGTGATGCTTAGTTTTTTTTTCCCCCTTTAGGAATTTGCTACACACTTTAAATAGGTAAATACTATGAGGTTAATAAATAGATGTTTTTGAAATTTTAAATACCTTTTTCTTCTGTTGGCATATTTTTTTTCCTTTCTATATTCCATGTCATCCAGAATATGAGCAATAATGGCTCTCCACGGCTTCTTGACTTTTTGTTGCACTCTACCACCACTTTGTCCTTGTTTTGCCATTCCTTCACTCAAACTAATGTGCCATGTCCCTTGAGGACATAGGTGATCATGGCCTTCCACATCTCCCTATCCATAGTGTCTCTTAGCACACTTTCTTGTTACCATTCCCCCCTCCCCCCCGGTGCTCTGTCATCCACTTTCTCAAGCCCGTCAAGTATGTAATTAAAAGACCATAGCAATCAGCAAAGATTAATCTGGAATGATTTCTGCAAATGTATGAATATTCAATTAAATTTTCATCAGGGAACTTGTGGTTATTTTGAAAGTGAAATTTTTCCTGGAAAATCTGCCTTTTTCATTAAATTATCAGCTGTTGACATTTCTTCTATAGAGGAACTGCTTAGCATTTTTATAAAAATTATGTAGCAAAATATATTGATTGTAAAAAGAATTGTGCTCAATTTTTATTGTTTTTAACTTTTTAATCAGGTACAAACATTTGCAATGATCTCCCCATTAAATGGTTAAAACAAAATTTTTATTTTTTTATTTTTTTTTTATCTTGAAGTTCACCCAATACAAGGCTCAAGAGCCACTTGTGTTAGAGGGTGTCATATAGGAATAATGTGTCACTGCTGACATTTGTGTTGAACACAGATTGCCAGGGCATAAACACAGTTGACCTTGTCCTCAAGCAATTAGTGGTACTGTGTTAATGGGATAATGTGACATGTTGAATATATATATATATATATATTGATGAGAGAGTATAGAGAATAAGTGTCTGACACAGTTTGAAGGTGTAGTTATATTTGTATCTGACTTACAATGTGACTTTACTAAAATAGAATTTATAAAACTAACATCTAGTTTTGTTGAACCTAATAAGGTTATCAAGGGAACTGACTACATGATTTTGTTAACCCTAGCAAGAGGGTTATTAAATGAGACGTGATATAAAATTAAGAGGAGATAGAAGTGATGATTATGAGGATAAGGAGGATAGATAGATTGATCTTTGACTTGAATAGGTTAAGATTGTAGTTTAGGAAAGAATGAATGCAGATGTTCAGTATATGCTATGCTAGAGCTACATACAGTTTTGAATTCAGAGTTGTTCTCCTCCTAGACTGGTTGGTCCTGAGCATGACGGTAAACTGCATCTGGCAGCAAGGCCTCTGATTGGAGGTTGTGAAAAGCATGGAACCACCTCTTAATTTCTGTTGCTCCCAGGTCCACCCTGACCTGGATTGGTAGCACCTGTTAGGGTTCCAGCTATGGGTAAATAATTAAGACTCCAACTGGGGTCAAAACTCTATGAAAGTATAAAAATACACTTTCGTAGAAATATATATATATATATATATATATATATATATATCTCAAGAGAGAAGCTTTTATAGAAAAATATACATTTTTGAATAAAAAATAGTACCAACAATACATTTTTTTTTTTTGAAGGGAAAAATAAATTATTACCAGGAATGCAGTTTTGAAGGGGAGAAGAAGTTATTACCAGGAATGCAGTTTTGAAGGGGAGAAGAAGTTATTACCAGCAATGCAGTTTTGAAGGGGAGAAGAAGTTATTACCAGCAATGCAGTTTTGAAGGGGAGAAGAAGTTATTACCAGCAATGCAGTTTTGAAGGGGAGAAGAAGTTATTACCAGCAATGCAGTTTTGAAGGGGAGAAGAAGTTATTACCAGCAATGCAGTTTTGAAGGGGAGAAGAAGTTATTACCAGCAATGCAGTTTTGAAGGGGAGAAGAAGTTATTACCAGCAATGCAGTTTTGAAGGGGAGAAGAAGTTATTACCAGCAATGCAGTTTTGAAGGGGAGAAGAAGTTATTACCAGCAATGCAGTTTTGAAGGGGAGAAGAAGTTATTACCAGCAATGCAGTTTTGAAGGGGAGAAGAAGTTATTACCAGCAATGCAGTTTTGAAGGGGAGAAGAAGTTATTACCAGCAATGCAGTTTTGAAGGGGAGAAGAAGTTATTACCAGCAATGCAGTTTTGAAGGGGAGAAGAAGTTATTACCAGCAATGCAGTTTTGAAGGGGAGAAGAAGTTATTACCAGCAATGCAGTTTTGAAGGGGAGAAGAAGTTATTACCAGCAATGCAGTTTTGAAGGGGAGAAGAAGTTATTACCAGCAATGCAGTTTTGAAGGGGAGAAGAAGTTATTACCAGCAATGCAGTTTTGAAGGGGAGAAGAAGTTATTACCAGCAATGCAGTTTTGAATACAAAACTAGAAGATATCTTCAGTTTTCTAAAATAAAAAAAACTTTTCATCAAATTCTGACTAAATCAATCTTCTTACTATAACCAAACATTAAAAAAAAATTCTTTACATTCTACCTTTTCAGCATTAAATAACCCACAGGTGTTGATATGCCATTAAACAAAACTCAAACTCACCTAGACTTGTTACCAACCTTTATCCATAGCTGGAGAGAAAAGATCATTCATACTTTTCACAATGATATTAAGTGCAAGAAAAGAAACTGTTAGTATAGAACTTGTTACATTTCGCCAGTTTAACTGTGAACTGACAATACGTTATCACCAATCTATTCATAAAGCCTAAGTATCATGATAAAGAGTTCATTCAAACAATTATCGTGAAAGTATTTATAGAAAAGGCACAGGGAAGCTCTATTATAGCAATGTGCAAATGACTGAAGGAGAGATGCCAAGTCAGGACCAGTAATATTGCTGATTTTTCTTTGGATTTCAAGAAATTCTAGATATACAGCAGGGGCACTGGATCACATACAGCAGCAATTTTCAAAGTATGAACAATTGGTAGACTTGTGAATATGTAAGATAGATTCAGGAGAGAAAAATCGTCTAATATGACACAGTGAGCCGTCTTTGTTAAAAGCTCACCCAACAATGGATTCAATATAAAGATTCAACTTCAAGTCTGTACGTTTTATATGTAATATTTGTATTTTTATTCTAAGTTCTGTAATGTTTATTTTTTTGTTTGATTTACCTTACTGTGTTTTATGGGCCAGTTCTGCTTCCATCACCAAAGTTAAGCAATGTCTAGCCTGGTCAGTACTTAGAGAGAGAGACTGCTTGTAAATACCAAGTACTGTAAGCTACTGCCTACAGTGAAAAATGTGTTTTAGGTTTTAAGTCCTCTACAAAGATTTTAAGCTGTAAAAAGAAATCATTTTGTAAAATATTTACTCCTGAATATATTGTCAAAATAAATTTTCCTTACTTGGGAGTAGAAGAAAATATTTTGACTCAAGTGGTGGGTCATAACCTGTGCCATTCATTTTATTCTGGTCTTTTACTAACATTTCACTGCCTGTTTGTGTTGTTGTTGTTTTATTGTGTTTCCCTTCCAGTCTCTATTCTGCTTACTGCAACTGATTTAACAGCACTGACTCTGTCATTATCTCTCTTGTACATTACATGCCAGCCATCATTCAGTCGGCCATCCCTCTTTACAAGTGGCCATCTTCTTAAATACACATTTCAACACTCTCTCCTTATGTCTCCCTCCCACTACTGAATCTCTCTCCTCTGCTAGTGTATTTCTCCCTCTCGCTACTGCCCCCCCCCCCCGTTACTTGTCTCCCTCAGCTACTGTGTCTCCCCCACCCCGTTACTATTCTCTTTCTATCTCTTCCCCCACTATCTTTTTCTTCCTACTCTTTCTATCTATCTCCTGTGTGCTTGTCTCTCTCTCTCTTTCTTATTGTGTCACTTTCACTTGAAGCTCTGTGTCAAACCTCCACTCAACTAAATCCTGACACTCCCCACCCTTAACTTACCTGGCTACCCTAGGTCCATAATTAGGAGTGTCTTATGTGTAAATAAAAAATAAAAATGAGAAAGCTAAGAAAAAAAATAAATCAATCTATTTTGTGCAGTGTGATGGAAGCCTTCACTCCTTTTACATCTTTCATTTGTTTCCTCTCCCCCTCCATTCCTCTCCCAGACTAATTTTGGTGACCAACAGCTCTCTGTAATTTTCTGCCATATACCTTCTGCATATATCTCTCCCTTCATCCAATTCCACCTGACACTGACCTATCCCCCTAACAGCGGATATGGATAATTACTTATCAGTGTTTGTCAGTGACCCAGCTGCAACAGCTGGGTCACTAGTTAGAGGATATGGACCAGTTGGTCATACCAACTACTTATCATTGGACTTGATTGACCACAACTTTTTCCTCCTCACCCCTACCTGTTCTGAACTGAGAGTAATAAATTTGCAGTTGCTCTGTCTGAAAAATGCTGCAAGAGAATTTATCCTTTTATATAAGACTAGAGTATAAATATGCTATTCTCATGTTGTTTGTTCTTTCTTTTTATTTTTTTTTATTTTTTAATCGTAACACCACTGAGGTGCAGGGGGCTACGTAAGAGTGAAAAGATTGGAAAAGAGAAAGCCGGAAACCATATCCTAAACAGGGAACAAAGGATGAGCCTCTTCACCTGTTCAATAGACGTGGGTGGAGTGTTAACCGAGTGAGTTTAGTCTATCTACTCCATTATTATTGTACATTAGCGTTATCAAATTATTAAGTAAGAGAGCAGCGTGCCAACAAAGTGATGCTGGAAGTACAAATATACAAAGATCGATAAACCCATCGTGACATTCAGTTTGATAAGTGATGTAAATGCATCACAATCAATTGTGTGCAATATGGTAACCTGTTTATATAGTTGATAAAGCAGGTTTTGCAGGTCAGACTGAGTTGGAAATAGCTTCATAGGGGATTGTTTGATTTTTTTGTTTTTTATGGATTATACACCTTTTGCCAGTTATCTAAAAGCCAGAAAATATTTTTAGATTGTAAGAATTTTTGGAAATGTTAACAATTTTACTGCTATGATTCCTACTTAGTAATCCATAGCTAGGAAAAGAGGTGGATTCATACCATTTCCAGTGGTATTAGCACTTTAGTGAATATGATAAATTTGACGGGGATTAAAACTCTGTGCTCAGATTTCTGTTATGCTAGTTGCATGTCCAAGTGGATGCTCATCTGGGTGCCAATCAAGCTCATCATTGCTGAACTTCAGTTTTTACAGCAATGAATGAGAACACTCTCCGCTATTGGGTGTGTGTATAATGACAATATACACGCTAAAAAGCCTGCCTCCTTCTACTGAGCGCCCATAGATCAGAGGTAGAATCGCTGACTGACACCAATTCGGTCGGGTTTCAATCCAGGATAAAAAGCAATCGGATGTCTAACTGTACTGATGAGCTGTGATACAGCGAAACAGATCTGTCTGCGGATGACTATATATATGGAATGTGGTTAGATTTTGAAGGCTGTCACAATGCGTTTAGTAAAATAAAGTAAATAAATTGTTGGGTATCACCTATTTATTATACATTAATATTTCGAGATTAAAATCTCATCTTCAGAATATTAGAGCGATTGTGTTTGAGTTCACGCCTTTTAACAAATGGTTCTTCCTAGCTGCTGCTGCTGTCGTTAGTTGTAGTGTGTGTGTGATTGATAGTTGGGATTTATATGGTCTGATGGTATCAGTCTGCTTTGATATGTGGTATATCTATAAACACACATATACATGCTCTAGCACACACACACACACACACACACACACATACTACAGTTAATGACAACAGCAGCAGCCAGGAAAGACCATTTGTTGAAAGGCACAAACACAAGCCTTCTAACATTCTGAAGATGAGATTTTAATCTCGAAATATTAAATAGGTGATACCCAACAACTTATTTACCTTCCTTTATTTTACTAAATGCATTGTGACTGCCTTCAAAGCCTAACCATATATACACAATGCTTCAAGCAAATTACAAAACTTTCTTTTATATATATATATATATATATATACACACACACACCTTAATTGCTTGAACCGATGGTAGAGAATTGAATAGTATTCCAAACATTTTAAATCTGAACTCACTCTACACTTTCAATTTTCTGTTTGTATATTGAGCACTTTATATAGCCATTTTGTAGAAAGTTTACGTCAGACTGACATCTTAACCACTGTGCTATCAGTGTACAGCAAGTAGTTTTCAGAGCAGGTTCTTCACAGGATGTAAACAAACCCCAGTAACCAAGAGCATTCAGTTTGATAGCCAAATCAAACTGTTCAATTCATTAACCAAAGAACGTACTGTAAAGTAGTTACTGTTTATTATGAAATCTACTTTTCCTCATAGTGTTCTATTGACTAGCAAGTGCATGATAGTGTGTTTTTATATATATATATATATATATATATATATATATAATGATGAATTAAAAGTACATTGTGACACAGAAATCTCTATTTTGAGATAGAATCTCGTCATCTGGCAATGTTGAATGTTGGTTGTGAAAAGGAATTGCAATGTAAATCATTTTCACATCCAACATTGCCTGATGACAAGTCTATCTTGAAACATAGAAATTTCCATGTCACAATGTACTTTTAATTCATAAATATAGAATTATATTATGCTCTACAATATTTATTGTATTGAGCACTTTTTATAAAAAAAATAAATACCAGAGAACTCAAAATCATAAAACCTCTGGTCCTCTTTACCTGGACTGAAATATATATATATATATATATATATATATACACACACACACTCACTTGCTAGTTATATATAATTATTAAATTACTTAGTTTTTGGTCATAATAAAATTAGACCTGTACACAGTTGTATTAAAAAGTGTTCAATACAATTATATTGTAGAACTTTTGAGTATTTTACATTTGTAAATGACTTATTATGCAACCTAGGTTTCTACCATGTGATGTTGTTCAGGTGATTTGCAATAGCTGATTTTTTTTTTTTTTTTTTTAACCATACCATAAAATATGTATGAGGGTCATACAACCATAGATGAAAACGTTATAACTTCTAATTGTGAAAATTGCACATTCAAAAAAAAATTTGCGTTACATGAGCCTTATGAAAAAAACAAATGCTAAAAACCAGTTATTGCAAATTGCCTGAAGACACTACATGGCAGAAACCTACATCATGTAATAACTCGTTTACAAATTAAATGTGTGTGTGTGTATGTATGTATGTATGTATATATATATTGATTGATTGTTTAATTACTTAGTTTTTGGTCATAATAAAATTAGACCAGTACACATTTGTATTAATGTTTAATATCCTTATATTGTAGAACTTTTGAATATTCTTTATCTGTAAACAAGTCATGTGACCTAGGTTTCTGCCAGGTGGTGTTTTCAGGTGACTTGCAATAACTTTTTATTGTTTATGGCTCTTCTTTTTTAAGAATGCTTGTGTAACGGCAAATTTTTGAATGCACAATTTTTTAAAATTACAAGAAATTATAACATTTTCATCGATGGTTGTATGAACCTAACAGATATTTTTTAGTTTGGTTAGACTAGTCATAATTTCCATTCTTTCATTCAGTCGTTCATTTTTGTTTGGGAAGAACATAATAGCTAACTTTCTTCCTGGCACAGTCGATATATTTTGCCACCATTGTAAGGTTTTGCTGTTTTCTCTATACTCCACGTTATGTCTGGGTCTTTCCCATATTTTTAATTTCAAATAGTGCGTATATATATATATATATAGCAATGATTTGTTTGAACATTATTTTTGATCAATGCTTGTATTTAAGTATATATTCTGTTTATAACCAAACAGTATTATATATTTATTTCTAACGGCCTGATTACTTATAATAAATTTGTTATGAGAACGTGTCATTTGGCACGATACGAACCTGCGATCCCTATCCACATAGGGAAAGCCACCAATTGATCCGGCGCGTCTTAGACCTCTCGACCACGAATGACCAACAGTCTAAACATGTTTATATTTGTTGACAATATGATACATTTCAGAGCGGATATTGTTATTACGATGAATCAAAAATTGTGTTATATAGGCTTGATTTGATTTCGTTTAGACTGTTAGTCATCCACTTTCCCAATCTTGACACAATGTTGCAAGCTTATCACTACTCTATTGCTATTGCTCTGGCATATATTCAGATGTATTCTAGTTTATACTTCCGCAAGTTTAAGACCCTTACTGCTTGTGTTCACCATTCTTCTTCTATTCCTTTAACCACCTCCATGTTTCAAAATGTACAAAGGAAATTCCACCCTGACAGCTTAAGAATTGTCAGTTTTAGAACACTCCTATGTTTCCCTGAACATGTCGGTCTTAACCTCTTCAAGTCAAAGGTCAATTGTTATCTATTCTCTTTATAATTTAAAATTTTTCTTCCTGTCACCTCTGCCTTTTTTTTCATATTCCAGATATTATTCATCATTACTATTTTGACACTAGCCATTACTTTGAGTGGTTCTCAAGCCTCGTATTTGATTAATTTTAGAATATTAACCCTTGGTTGCAATTGTAACCAATATTGGACAGAAAAAAGTAGAAAAAAAACACAGGATTTCATGTTTGTCATAGTCAGTGAAGTGCCATAAATGACACACGCTTTGTGCAATTATGACTCAAAAGAGACATGACTGACTGGGTAGAAGATTATCCCGCAGTAGGTTGCCATTGCTTTCTGCGGTAGACTGGTTGCCACTCAAGGCTACAGAACCTAATTTAACCCATAACTGGAGGGAAGAGATGGATTTCCCAAGGGTATTTGTGCATAAGTGAATGCAGTGTTTGTCATAGACTGTTCTAAAAATCTTCAACTCTGCTACTTGAGTCTGTACCTCATTTTTAAGTCATTGAAGAAAAAGTTCAAACCCGGTTTAAAAACAAATCTCTTTCTGGTTTAATATCTCTTAAAAATCCTGTCTACATGCAATTCTTATTGATAATTTCACAACTTTAATCACTATATCTCCTTTGTTTTTTTAATTTTTTCTCTCTCTCCCTACTTTACAATATGGCAACTTGGAATTGAGAACATTTTGGTCTTATACAACTTGGCACCAGCTCTGTAGTTGTCTTCACATGCTAAACTCATTATTTATATTATTACTCTTATTAATTATTCTAAGCAACTGTTGTGCTGCTTCTGATTAAATTTAGCTTACATATGGTCATTATCTGTGTTTTTTCAGCGAATTCAAGCACTACTAAATTTTGAATTTCAGGCTACTTTTAAAATAATTTTTGCTAATTTAGTTTACTAACAAGAAGCATTAGAATTTAGCAGGGCTGTAATTTTCAATATTATTGCTTGTTCAATCTCATTAACCCACTAGTTTGTCCCCTTCATTTTTTTATTTGATAATTCTGCTTCTAATTGTCAAAGAAACTTTGACAAGATAATAGCAATTTGACTCTTTCTTCAATATATATATATATATATATATATATATATTTTTTTTTTTTTTTTTCAAGGCTTGGAAATTTTTATAAAAATGTTTCTTTGATGTTTATAGTTTTAAGCCTAAATCCATATTGGATTTTATATATGTCATAATGATATATAAATTTTTAAATATCAGGAACAATATTGGAAAAAAAAATGTATGATAAAGTTTAAAAATATTTTGTAATGCATTTTATTTAAAACTTCTTTCATGTGCCCTGTCCTTTCAGAATGTAGGTGATCATGGCCTTCCACATCTCCCTATCCTTGGTGGCTCTTAGCATGCTTTCACCTGTTGCACCATGCAACCCTCGTTCTGTCATCCCCCTGATCATCTTTGATTATATTGTCCAACATCACATAGCAATCCAGTACTCGCTTCTTTGTTTCTAGCAAAATTGTCCTGTTTCTTAATACTTTACTGAACTTCTGGAACGCGTCTTTCGCCATGCCAATTTGCCTTTGGATCTCTGTGTCACACTTTCCATCTTTTGTTAGAACACTTCCCAGGTATTTAAATTTTTGTACCTGCTTGATTTTAGTATCCCCCACCTGTATTTAGCGTTTTGGGCTGCATTTTTGCTGATGACCATGTATTCGGTTTTCTTGCAGTTTATTTGTAGTCTTTTTTTGTCACTCTCTTAAGTTATCTTCTGTAGGAGGTCTTGTAGTTTCCTTTGCGTGTCTGCTATCAGCACTGTATCATCTGTGTACCTTATATTGTTTAAAATGTGGCCTCTGATGAGGAATCTTGGCATAACTCCTAGGATTCTCAGAATAGTCTCGCTGTACAAGTTGAAAAGATCCGGTGAAAAGACACATCCTTGTCTTATGCCCCTTTCTATCTTTGTATATCTGCTAAATTCATTACCTGTCTGTATGCAGGCAGTTTGTTGCCAGTAGAGATTCTTGATTACTCTTAGGTCTTTCCTAATTGAACTAAATTTATGATTGTGCAACGACACTTGACCTAAGGAACATAGCAAAACATAAGGAAATTCTTATCACTCCCTCTTTTTAGGTGCAATTGTGACCAACAAGATTACATATGTAGAAAAAAAAGACGATACAAACGTATACGAAAAAATAAACAGAAAATAGTTACTGGAACACAAGAAGTTTAAGAAACTAATTAAAAATGAAAACAAATCGTGGTATAAAAAACACCCAAACTTTACAGTCTGCCTAAAACTCACAAGACAGGTATCCCAATGCGCTCCATTATTACAGAAACGGACAACTTAAGTTCCAAACTGGTGAAAGCCATGACAAAAATTCTAAACCCTCTTTGGAACAATCAGTCCATGTCATACAAAGAACTCAGGAAGCCTAGTTGAAAAACTAAGGGAATTGAACAAGACTGACAAATGTATGTCCAGTCTAGATATATGATCTCTCTGCACCAATGTCCCAACTGAAAAAGGCCTAAATCTCTTAAAAATCTAACACAAAGACAAGTCTCTCTCTACCAACAGCTAAAATAATAAAATCTGCCGTTTCATTACCAATCAATGCTTTTCACATTTAATGATTTTTACAAAGACAAATTTGGATTACCAATGAAATCGTCTTAGTGGAGTGATGGCATATATCTTCTTAGAATGTCTTGAATGTGCTCCTTTCCAAAATATCTATTGTAAACAATCAACATATTCTCAATATATTGATGATGCTCTATTGAAATATTTTTGTGATACTGATTTACTTGACCATGTAGATAAACTAATCCAAGTCAAACATAGAAGAGAATTTACATATGAAATGGAAGAATATAATTCCTTACCTTTCCTAGATATCAAGCTACACTTATTTAATAACAGTTTAAAATTTGGTGTCTGCTGGAAATCCGCCAACAAAATTTATCTAATTTCTATTCCCATCATAAAAACGAAATGCAGTTTAATCATCAGATTTTACTTAAGAGCACTCAGCACTTCATATTTATATGAAGACGAGAAATGCATCAAAAATACTTTTAAACTCATCAAACATCTTAATTGTTCCATATTCAATAGGAAATGTCTTGTAAAATATTTCAAAATAGAAAAACATCCCCCTCTTGACAATCCCAATAAATCAAAACAATATTACCTCACTCTATCGCATCTACAACTGAAAACTTATCTAAACTCAACATAAAATTTGTTACAACTAAAACAACAAAAGATTTACTCAATAAAAACAATAAGCTAAGGCTTGGAGGAATTTAATTGATCACCTGTAATACCTGTCATAAAAAATACATAGGAAAAACCTCGAGGAATAGATTCCTTGGCGTCTCACTTATGTATTTTTTTTTTTTTTTTTGTGACAATAAAAATAATGAATAAAAAACTGTGAATGCAAAAGCTACATTTTACAAAACAGTACGTCAAATGTGTTGTTTATGCATTGTAATGAGACTGGCCACAATTTTGGCATTAAAAAAAATGCTAATCTGATCAAAGGAGAAAATGATTCACTATGACAAAATGTTTAGAAAGTGCTTTGATCACAAGGTCATTACATGAAAAAAGCGTGGAAATCATTCCCAGGTCCCCCCCCCCCCCCCAACTTGGCTTTCTTTTACATCTTGGTCTTTTAGGGTGAGTTCAGTTCTTGGTCTTTTAGGGGTGAGTTCAATTTGTGCTAACACCAATAATTTTTTACCATCTTAAGCTCATCTGTGTGGATATGTACCCTTTAATTTTTTTTTTTTTTTTTTTTTTTTTTTAAACATCTACTGACTTTCTGATGATTGCATTCAGGTGCATGAAAATGTAGTCGATTTCAGTCATGTTATAAATATTATGTTCTGCCTCATTTACAGGCATCGGACACTCCCCCCTCCCCCCATTAAGGGATCTTTAGTAGGTTCCCTTTGAATCACTGATTACCACCCCCAATGTGTGTGTCTGTAATTTTTCCAACATCCTTTGTTTATGCGAATGTGCAGTCACACCAACATAACAAATTTAGTCCAATGAGGTTCTAAATGAAATGTGTCACACAAAAACTTTTCCACTTTGTCATACATTTCTCTCTCTCTCTGTATGTGTGTGTATATATATATATATATATATATAAAAATTAAGGCAGACACGTTATTTCATGGTGAATCGGAAGTATGGGCCTATTTTAGGCGAGCCATCATCAGCTTCCATCTTTATTGTACAAAGAATTTTACACAAAATTCATGGTTGTCTTTGAATAATTTTTGTAATTCATCAGTTGATCTATAGGTTGTGCAAAAACCGAATTCTGAATGTTTAAAGTTTGGAGTGGGGTGTACGCTGGAAATCATTGGTTAAGATCAAGGCCAAAGTGGCACTGTTCTCTTTCAGTAGTGTTTTTGTTTTATGGCATCAGGCATCTTCAAATATTTTATTAAAACATTTTGTTTAATGACATCAGGCATCTTCAAATATTTTATTAAAACATTTTGTTTAATGACATCAGGCATCTTCAAATATTTTATTAAAACATTTTGTTTAATGACATCAGGCATCTCGAACAATAAAAAAACAAATTGGCAAGATAAGAAAAAATTATAAAAACAGAAACTTAATTTTCAGAATGTTGCAAAAAGTTTCATTAACTTGGGACTTCACAAGACGTAGGCCAAGCTGGAGTCGGTGCATCACGAACTAAAAATAGCAGAAATATCAAGCAAATGGGCTTGCACATGTTGCATTCGGAAGGTCAAGCCACTCCTGAATACAATGGAATGTTTTAGGGAAGAAGAAAAAAATTATCTCTTGTTCAGTTTTTTTCGGATAAAAGAAAATTTAAAATTTCATTCTGAAACCAATGTTCACAATTCTGTCAGATGCACAGAATCTTAGTGTAATATATTACCTTGACTGGCGAAAATATGATTGACAAAAATATATTCCAACTGTGGATGGTGGCGACTGGGTCCAATGTCAGACAGAAACAAAGGCAATATACCCAACAAAGATATGATTGACAGACATATCTGGTCATAGGTCACGTCAATTAAGTGACAACTCAAAAATGCATAGGAATTTTGGGTAATGGAAGTCTGTGGTTTCTGGTTGAAAATAGAAGTGAAGAAAAAACACAGAACAGAACTCTCATCTGGCTAATGACTTCCTGACCACACTTGTGTGTACATGATTTTCTCTGGCTACCCTCCTGCTCCACACGACCATGGCCAATGAAGAATAAAAATACAAGTTTATATTTTTATAATATATATATATATATATACACACACACACACATAATATGTGTTCTTTGTTGTTGTCGTCTGTTAAAACAATAGAACGAGGTGTAATATACTACATAAGTTGCTGCAAGTTCAATGTGAAGTTTTCAGTTTCTGATCATTTGGGAGGCGCTATGGCATCTACTGAATTTTATATAGTTGAGTGAAAGTGGCCATCTCGGAGGTGATTTTTAGGCCACTTTATGCTTCTCTCTACTGACAAGCTTTATGGAAATGTGTATTTCCTTTTCCAACAAGACTTGGCACTTGCCTACAGGGCTCAAACTACCAGTAATTGGTTTACTGACCATGGTATTACTGTGCTTGATTGGTCAGCCGACTCACCTGACCCTGGACCCTATAGAGAATCTGGGTTATTGTCAAGATGAAGATGAGACACCAGACTCAACAATACAGCTCGGCTTGAAGGCTGTTATCAAAGTGACCAGGAGATATCCATAACACCTCAGTAGAACTACACCCCCCCCCCCCCATGTCATTCTGCATTGATGTCGTCATTTGTGCAAAGGAAGCCATAACCAAATAATGAATGCATCAATGAATAGACTTTTGAGAGATTCTATATTTCTGTAATATAAATTGTTCTTTATTTTTATGAAATATTCTGATAATTTGAGTTAGTGGATATTTTTTTTTTGTCAACTGTAAGCCTTAATCGTAAACATTAAAAGTTTGAAAGATTTTATTTTTGATAACGAATCAAGAAGTGAAAATCTTGTATCTTCTAAACTAAATTATTCAAATAAAATGAAGATATTCAATTTTCTTTTCAAATGCATCATTATATTCTGGAATATTTCCGGAACATTGACTGGTCAATATCACTTTTTATTGTGAAAGAATTGCTATGATACATGTTTTTTATCTATCGCACACAACATCCAGTGCTTACGGAAATAAATATTTGTTTAATGTGTTATTGCTATCAATATTATAATATTGTTTACATGCCAAGTCTGGTTTGCATTACAACTCTGTTTTCTTTCAAGCTTCAGGAAAATACTCTTAGAAATGGATTTGTTATTCTTGAGAGGTGGTGATGTGGGGAGGGGCTGAGAAAAGCCTCTCTACTTTGATATACAATCTTCAACTATTCATGAAAAACTAGATCAACTTCTACACAATTTAAGGGATTTATTTATTTACTGATTTTTCATGTCTGTCCAAAAGGGCTTATTAGCATTTGGTTTATGTGTTTCTATATAGAGTGTTATAATTAATATTTTTCTTGTTTCATTAATATTTATTCTATATGATTTTTATACTATGTACTTAAAAACAAGTTTGTAGTTTGTTATTAAATAAATGAACAAAATTGATTTTTTTTTTTTTTTTTTTTTTTGTGCCTTTCGTAAACAAAAGCATATTTTCTCTTTGAATTTTTCGGATGACGAGTTATGATTTACATTATTTATAAGCGGACTATTAACTTAATTTTTGTTATAACAGTGTTTCAGTTAAATCAATTTTCAACTGAACTCTTTATTTTTTCTTTCTTCATTTCACCCCAAGCAAGTCAATAAAGTCCCTAAGAGTTACCGAGTATAAAAGAATATAGGAAGGAAAAAGGGAGAGAACAGGAATTAAGAACAATGAAATTTTTGAAGATCAAAGACGAACTGGGAAGCAAGAAGCCAGAAGAGAGTTCCATAAGCGAGAAGTGCAAGAGAAGAAACTGTTAGCATAGAACTTCCGGTTACATCTAGCTGTTTCGACTGTAAAACGATGAGATCTTGTCAGTTAGATTTGTAATGTCTAGTCATTTTTTTTTCTATAGGTGTAGTTCTCGTCTGAACTAGATAAAATATCTCTAGACATGGTTGAAAGAACAAGAGCAATTTATCTCTGTAGATTAAATGAAGGGTTCCTTTTGAAATTACTTTGTTGTTACTACTGCCACAACAACAACAACAACAGTTCAGCCGGACAAAGATGAAGACAGTGGTGTGCATGTAAACAATATAAATTGCAGATGCGTTTAACTGGGAACTTTTAATGTTGTAATGCAACATTACAATCGCATACTTCGTATAGCAATTAGCACAAATGATACATCTCTGGATCTCAAAAACAACTATCATCATCATCATTATTTAGTAGTGGCAAAAGAAGAACAACAACAACAGCAGTAATATGATGTAGGATAATATTATTTCAGTGTAATAAAGAAAAATTTTACTTATTTATAATAGCAAGCAAAAACCAAATGCCTGACTCAATGAATATCTTGTCTGAATTTGAAGATCACAGTTGCAGGAGGAGAAAAATGATTTGTCCACAGAGGATGAAAGGAAAAAGGGAACAAAAAGAAATGGTGGTGGGGGGTGTGGGAAGAGAAAGAAAATAAAAAATGAGAGAGAAAAAATAAAGATGGTAGATAAAAGAAAAAATAAGATTCTGCACCCCCTCCTCCTCCCAAAAAGAAAGTGACAAAGAAAGAAAAAAAAATCTAAAGCAATATAGGAAGAGTAAATTCTATGAGAGGATAGAATGGCAATTCTGCATCCATTTTTGTCTTTTCTAAGATCCCCCTGCCTCCCGCAGTTGTTGGAGGGTCGAGAGGAAGTGGGGCAGCATGTGGGCTGTCCTGACCTTGATTGTCACATGAGGAAAGCAAAGGGAGATGTGAATCATCCAAGTGGTGTAATCTCTTTGGCATGGCACTGGTCAAAGGCTTCTTCATCATCACCCGCTTTCAACGAGGGAAGCAGGTTGAATGTTAGTCAATGTGTGACACTATGAGGGGGGGATACAAATTATGAGTTTTAAAAAAGAAAAATGAAAAGTATAGATACATGCAAGGTAATGCTGAAAAGTTCTCAGCCCAATGCATTTCCAGAAATATAAGATTTGTGTCTGTGGAGAGAAACATTTTAGCACCCCTTTGTATATATAAATTTTTGCAACCACTGTTATATATAAATAGATTTCAGAAAAATCTTGTATTCTTAGATCTTAGCATCCATTTAGAATATATTTAGTTTATCACCCACTTTTAGGTATAAATAGATTTAATGCACCCTTTGTACAAAGGAAATTTAGCACCTTTTTGTATGTGTATAATATATATATATATATATACACACACACTGTGGTGGATAAAATGTCATTTGTTATGTAAAAAAAAAAAAGCACCAACATCTCAATTAACATATCATTCAGTCAGTTAAGTGCCATACGTGATACACACTTTGGGCGATCATGTTTTGAAAGAAACATGACTGACTGGGCAGAAGATTATCCTGCAGTAGGTTGCCATTACTTTCTGCAGTAAACTGGTTGCTAGCCAAGCCTGTAGAAACCAATCTGTCTTATTATTTAACCCATAACTGGAGGGAAGAGATGGATTAATACCTTTCCCAAGGGTATTTGTGTGTAAGTGAATGCAAGGAATTCAACCGGAATTTGAAATCTGCACCCTGATCTGTCATTCCGAGTCGATATCCACTGCACCACAATGCGCATTATATTTACCAAAATGACACATAAATGTCTTGAAATGCTAAAGAGCACATTTATTCATTAAAATCACTATTAGCTTCAACCACCATTCTAGATGATTTTGGAATCACCTGCCACCCTTCTGAATGGTCTCCATGTTTAAATTGGTGAATACTGTCATAATTGTTGCTTTCAGTTCATTTCTGGTATTAAAAGCAGTTTTATTGGCCTCTTGCTCAACTGCACTCGACACGTAATAAAGAGGTTTGCAGTCTGGGGAGTTAGGTGGCCAAACGTATGGTGTGATGTGGTTGCAAAAATTGTCTGAGAGTCATAACTGGGTTCTCCTGCTTGTGTGGCATGGTGCAGAGTCTTGTTGCCAGACGTAGAGTCTTCCAGTAGCCACTCTCTTGACCCAGGGCAGCACTGGATATAGGCTTCCATGTTGTCTAAGAATTGATGATTATATTGCCTATTGAAAAGTTTAAAAATTGTTTTGCAGCCATATTTTTAAAATAATTAAAAATGTTTTGTATGTAAATATGTTCCTTTTAACAAGTTTCCATAGAGGTCATATTGGTTTTAGAAGTTAACAAGTGTCTTGGATTATTTCTCTTACATAGGAAACCACAGAAAACTGCATTCAAATATGTTTGGCCGCTATACTTTATTTTTTTTGGACAGCTGGAAGCTGTCATTAACTCATTCCTCACAGCCAATAACACTGATATAAGAGGACTACCTTAGTTAAGAGCTTTTATTGTACATTTCAGGCAGTAAGCAATTATTGTTTGAAATCAGATTAAGATAAGTTTCAATTTAAAAAATTGACTTAAATAACATGTCAGTAAGGTATATTTAATTTTTTGTGCGATTTTTAAAACTGAAATTTGGCTACTGTTTACAAAATGTGTTGATTAATCAAAAATGGCGGAAAAATTGTATTTTTTTTTCATTTTTTTTTTTTAATCAGAAAAATCTCTAGATTCCAATCAATATCATTTCTGTTTAAAATACACCAGTGTATTTTGCTTACTGGAATTACTAAATTTAATCTTTTGGCTTTCAATTAAAGCTAATTTTAATCTTAAATAAAACTTATTTATTTTTAAAATTTCAATTTAAATTCAGGTGTTGGAAATGAACGGATGTATCTAAAACTAAAAAAAATGAGAGTAGATAGGTTTGCCTATCATCTGGTTCACTTTCCTCCTTGGTTTTTGAAGTGTAGAGGGTTTATCTTTTGTTTTCTGTTTAGGATTGGTTTTTCCCATTCTCTTTCACTCTCTGTAGCCCCTTGCACCTTAGTGGTATTATCGCCTTGCTAGAGGTGAATTAATTAAATTATATCCAATTCCCTGAAAATGAGTTTAAGAATGAAACCCTGTTTATACTTTTATATTTACGTTTTTTTGTTTTTTTTTTTTTTTTTTTTAATCATATCACCCCAAGCAAGGTGGTAACACCACTGATGTGCAGGGGGCTACGTAAGAGTGAAGAGATTGGAAAAGAGAAAACCGGAAACCACATCCTAAACAGGGAACAAGGGACGAGCCTCTTCACCTGTTCAATAGACGTGGGTGGAGTGTGAACTGGGCGATAGTCTATCTACAACAATGACTTAATTCTGAATTTTGGTTAATCATATTATTTTTTTTTTTTTTTGGTTACTCGTAACAATATACACCAGTCTGCCTACTCATTAGAATGTAACAACAATTATACAGCACAATGAATATATTTGTGTTTATGCATGTATATTAATTTTCATTATGACAGAAAGGATATTTATATTTTATTTACTTACATTTTTATCTGACACTACGATATTGAGCAGTTTTATCTATAATTATAGCATCATCACTAAAAACTATATTTTTTTTATCCTATGCACGCATTAGAACACTTGAACTAAAGTGTTTTATTATAATGAATCCAGAGTTCAAAGTACTTTAAGTAACTGAAAAAAATGCTTAGATTACCTAAAAAAATTATGATCATAAAATTTCTTTCAATTAATCAACGGATTTATTTAAAGAGAAATGTAAATTTCAAATGATTAACAAGTCATTGATTTAAGAGTTAAAAAAAAAAATTAACAAAAATAGAAATTTCTTTAACTTAACACTTTAAAAAAAATTATTTAATTTTCTGACAAGTTTTTCTTTCATCTTATTTCTGTAATTCTTATCAAAATTCTCATTCAAAACTTCTTTAAAAAATCTAAAAATAAATAAATCTTATGAAAAATTTTCTTTATTTCTGATATGTTATTATTCATAGAATGTAAACAAAATAATGGACTTGATTATATTTATTTCATTGCATTTGATAAATTTTAAAAAGAAAAAACACTTTTAATGATTCTAAAATGTTACAGTCTCTCTTTCATGGTTAAACACAATCTTCCGTTAAAAATTGTGTTTAAGCATGAAACAAACTGTCACCACTGGCTTTTGACCTCAATGTCCCCTTTTATTTATCATATAATTTTTTCTCGCTGATAGCATGACTTGAAGTTTCATACACAATGCAATCTTCACATGCTAAGTTAAAAGTAAATGTTACATAATTTAAATTTTGTTGAATATATATTAGGTTGTTGCAACGATGAGGCAGTTCATATTTTATACTGGATTTTTTTTAAATTTTGTATTTATGATAAACATAAGAAAAAAATTAGGAAATTTATGTGTAGCATACAAAAACACATACATGCATCCACATACAAATCCTCTTCCCCCCCCCCCCCCCCCCACTTTTAAAACTTCTAAACATCTATATTTAACTACTTAGGGTGTATTTGAATATAAACTTTTTTTTTCTTTTTTTTTTTTTAAGTTAAGGATATCTTTATTATTTCTGTAGTTTATTGTTTAGGTTTCAGACCATTTTAATGAATTCTGGTGAAAATTTGAATAGAAATTGTCCAGTTTCAGCTTTCATAAGTCATTGTTAGTGATTTTGTTAATGTGAATATATGTATATGTTGTTTTGCTTTTTCTTTTGTTAGTTTTAGTTTCAAAGATTGTTTTCATGCATCAGCTCAGTTGATGAAAGTATCACAGCTTAATGTGTTAGTTTGTTTTTTGTTTTTTAAAATATATATGTTTATTTTTTCTTAATTTTTTTTTCTTTTTTTCTCCCCCACCCCAAGAAGGTAGCATCTAATCTTTTTATTAAAAAAAAAAAAAAAGGCTTTTTTTTTTTAAAGTATAACTCTGTTTTTTTTTTTCTTAGAATAAAAAAAAAATCAGTTTAGTAAAAAGAATGCTTTACTTATTTCTTTTACAGACACAGAACGTCTTTATTCAGAAATTACACAGAGAATCTGCGATGATTATGGAAAAACGTTCACTTGGGAAGTCAAAGCTCAGTTGATGGGAAGGAAAGAACATGATTCTGCAAAGATAACAATTGGTAAATATGATTAAACCTGCTTTTTTTTTTTCTGTGTGTTTAGAAGATAACTTCACTGATGTGACAAAATTCATTTGGGATCATCAGTTTGTAAAAGTAATGATAGGTGGTGCCACTATACCTTATGGAAATCACTGACTAATATTAGTGATGTTCTGGTAGCTAGTGAGTCAGTGTGAATGCAGGCTAGGCTGATAATGGCAAGGTGATGTGAATTATCAAAGCTTAGACAGGGCATTCCATTTCTGAAAATGTGTGGACATTAAATATCTCCAATTTACTGTCATATGAGCACCAGAAATACCTGTTGAAAAGTATTACTAGTTACTATCGAGGGCACAGTGGCTGACTACAGATCATAAATGATCATCGACAGTAGTAGGCCTTGCTAGAATTAACTAAACAAATGTTACTGCCATATCAAGTTGAAACACGGTTCTTGTTTGGTTACTGAAGGTAATCAACATTGAGCACGGTCAGTACTCAGATGGGTGACTGCAGGAAATGTCAGGTACTGTAATATTTGCAACAGGCCTAGAAAGCAGAGCACATTCACATTTTTGTCTAGTTTCTATAGGATATAAGCACAAAGGACCCACCAGGGTGGCCCTGTTAACACAGCAGCACCAGACACATCCTGACATTATGATATTCCTAATTGGATACCGGAGGACTGGCATTGTTTGGTATTATCCAGTGAATCATGGTTTCAGTTATTTTGGGTTGGAAGGTAGGGTTTAACTTGAGCCTCACTCCATGAGGTCATGGACAACACTTGTTGACAAAATATTTTGCAAGTTGGTGGTGATTATAAAAATCTGATGTGTGTTCTACTTTGGATCTGCAGGTTCGTCTGAACGTGTCATTGACTGGTGATCACGACATTGAACTACTTTGTGCCCATTGTTAGACTTCAAGTATCCCAACAATGAAGGGTTATTTCAGTAGGGGTAATGCACTGTCATCTGTTGCCCAATTTTCACACAATTTGAGGCACATTCTTAAGACTTTCAGGGTGTGTGGAAGAAAACTCCCTCTATTGAAATAGTTAATAACTATTAATTATTGGTCAATTTTTATGAAAATTGTTTTATTTTGGACAATATTATGGTAGAATTACAGTACGGTGTTAAAATTCTCGAACCCAGCATTGTCCACCTGTGTGTGCAGTCATTTGGGTATATCCATGAACATTTCCTGTACCTTTTGCACATTTTCTTCTAATCTGGATGGTGAAGGATGACTGACTACTTCCGTGGGTATCTAGCACAGATACCGTATTCATCAGCTTGGAATGACAATTTCTGGTGGTTTTGGCATCTACTCAAGCACAAAAGATCCATAATCACTGTGCCACCACCTCTTCACTTTTACCACGGGGATGCCACACCCTTGTAACGGGATGCTAGCTGAGCGTACTTATGCAGTGTCAGAAATTGGGCCATTCTGGTCACCCTGAAATAAAAACAAAAATTAGTAATGAAATTCTGTAATTTTAGGAATCACAATATATTTTGTTTTCTTGCAGATGGGGTGATATTAACAAAAGTTGAGTAATTTTCAATAAGGAATTGTTTTTTCACTCACGTGTGTGTGAGATATATAGTGGTTATCATATTTGACTCCCATGAACTGGGTTCATGTTCCCATGGTGGAATGGTGTGTTTGTTCACAAGATGCTGCACTTGCAAATACCAGAATTGTGAACAACTGTCAAGACAGCATGGCTCAACAGCTCCTGAAAGATCTTATCTTTTAAAGAATTGATGCCATATTAAATTATTACTGCACTTCACTGGTCTAGCAAGAGTGAGTCCCACACAATGTTAAGTACCAAATCATGATTTTTGGTACACATTTATTGGAAATGATAAAATGTAAAGAAAAATGCAAAATCTAGCAAAAGCTCCAAAGTTGTACCTTAATGTTTGTTTTTTTTTTTTTTTTTTTGTTTTTTAATCATATCACCCCAAGTAAGGCGGTAATGCCACTGATGTGCAGGGGGCTACATAAGAGTGAGAAGATTAGAAAAGAGAAAACCGGAAACCACATCCTAAACAGGAAACAAGGGATGAGCCTCTTCACCTGTTCAATAGATGTGGGTGGAGTGTCCTTTTTTCTTCTGTAATAGCTTCTTCAAAATTTGACAAATATCTTTTACTTACCTAACACTTATAATCAAGTAATTATTTTTTTTTTTTATTCTTCAAGATTTGCAAACGATGTAGATAGATCTTTGGCTTCATATATAAAAACAGATAAGGAAGACAAATTTTTTTTATCTTTTAGATTTTCTTTTGCTCCAGCCTCAAGCACAAATTCCTGTGTAGTCTTTTTGCATATTCATAAATAATGCCTCTCCATGCTTAAAAACTGTCAGATTTATGGTAATAATAAATACTATTTATCAATATCTCTCTTTTCACTTGGTATGTATCTGCGCAAACAGTTTCAAATCTCTATCTTCTGAAGAGCTCATGGCTGCTCTTTCAAAGTAAATCCCAGTCTTATGTTCAAGAAGTTAAAATTGGGCAGTTTTACTCCATGTAATCTTTGAGGTTTGCGCTAAATTGATGACACTGATGTTTGTAGCTTCTTTTTCTTGTGGGTAGGGATTGTTTGTGTTAATTAAATATAAAATGATTTGATGACCACAGAAATCAAGTTCAAACCAGTTTTATTGATCTTATTTAATCAGATTTTATTTCACTTTCATGTTTTCTGGATTTGTGCCTACAAGGATTAAAGTATAATTTCTCTATTTGCTGAGATAAATTTTGAGAAATAACTTTCTGAGTTGTATACCTCGGACTGTCAATTTCTTTTTTTTCTATTTCACCCCAAAGTTAGACAATAAAGTTACTAAGATATCAATGTTTGAGTGTGAGAGAATATAACCAAAAAAAAAAAAAACTATTAAGGGGAGCAATAAAGGACTATAAATTAAGAAAGCAGAAGCTAATGATTGATCTTCATTTAAATTTTTGAAGATCAAGAAGCTGGAATAGTTCCACAAGTGAGGCATTTTTTTTTTTTTTTTTAAATTTTTTTAAAAAATCATATCACCCCGAGCAAGGCGGTAACGCCACTGATGTGCACGGGGCTACATAAGATTGAAGAGATTGGAAAAGAGAAAACCGGAAACCGCATCCTAAACAGGGAACAAGGGATGAGCCTCTTCACCTGTTCAATAGATGTGGGTGGAGTGTGAACCGGGCGATAGTTTAGTCTATCTACTCTAATTAGTATGCAAGAGAAGAAACTGTTGGCATAGAACTTATAGCTATATCTAACTATTTCAATTGTAAAATGATGAGACCTTGCCACCAATCAAGTACTGCACTGAAATTTATAAAGTCTAAGTACCTTATAGAGGAAAGTTGCCTGAAAATATAGAAAAGTCACAGGGAAGCTGTGGTGGGAAACTGACTGAAGCCAAGACACCAGGTCAGGACCAATAACATTGCAGATTTTGAAAAGTACTAAAAAAAAATACTTAAGAGTGAATCTCATCTGGTTATTTCAAGATATTTTTGTATAATTTTGGTAAATATATCTGTTAAAATGAGATGTCAGTGTTATTTTCATTTTTGTGTCATTTAGACAGCAATTCAGCTATCACACCCTGGATATCAATTATTGGCAGGCGTGTTCAAATATTATATTGCATTTACTGTACAGGTCTATTAAGGAACCTATTATGCAAGTCTTATTTATCAAAATATGAAGGGGTGCTGAAAAATTCTCATCTCCTTTCCCTAAATCTGAAAAGGCTACAGAATTTATTTTTGGAAAAACTATTTTTTCAGAATCACCTCATCCATACGTTGCTTGTTTCTGCTATGCATCAATGTCAAACATCAAACTTCTGCTTTGAATGGCTTAGCAGGTTGTGTTAGATGTTATAAGTTCTAACAAAAAGAAGAAAAATGTTCGAAACCGTAGAGCTAAATCACAGACAAATATTTAATTTACAAAAACACGAAATTTATTTACAAATATACAATTTTTTTTCATTCAAATAGAAAAAAACCGGTTTACTACTGGCAGAGCGACGGGTAAGTGTTACGAAGGGAAACGAAGGTGTCAAGTATCTTTACCCAGTTAAGCTGTCGAAGTAGTTTAAGTGCTATATTTTTTTGGAAATCCTCATTTGAGTATATAAAGAATAATTTTTTGTTTGGTCAATGAAAATCCAAAAAAAATTCTATTTACCCATTTAGTTCCATGAGGTTCTCTTTCAGGCTTTAGTTGGTCAGCAACTTTTAGTAAAGATTCTTTCGGCTGGATATACAAATCTTGAATCGGGCCAGAGTTGATAATGTCAGCAAATTCTTTTAACAACTAACTACTCTCTTCCCAAAACCTATTTTCATAGGGGCTAACATCTAATTTGCATATTTCTCGAATCATTTCGAATTATCTAGATCTTTCCTGAATTTTCTGGGATGATCTAGAATCTTTCGAATGTTTTATTTCTAATTTCCCTATTTCTGCAACTACTTCATGAATTAAAACTCTTTTGTAATAACAAGTAGGACTCAGTCGAATCCCTTACCTTTTTTTGTGGACTTTATTAATATTTTTTATATATAAATGCATCCTTGTAACAGTTGGGATCTGTTAAGATTGCCTGTTATCGGAAAAATCCTACCTCGATATTAATGCCTTACTTAACAGCAAATGTTACATCAACTTAAAACACCAACTTTTGTAAATTTTATAATTTCATATTCAGCAAAAAACAAAAAAACAAATGCCTTTCAAGAAATTCAGATGTTTTGCATGAATGATCTCAAAATAACTGTTTACCCAGTTAAAAATTCCCTGTAATCATTTATTTTCTTTTGTCCATTTCAGAACAACTGGATCTTCCTTTAACAGTTGAAGAATACTTAAGTCGAGTGCGGAAAGAAGAAGAACGGATTTTCCCCAGTGTAAAAGTCCTACCAGGTATCTCAAAATTTGTTCAAATAACAAAAATGTACTTATCTTTTTTCATATACATAGTTACACACAGTAGGTATATAGATAGATAGGAACCATTAAGAGATCTGAAGGTAGAAAGGGAAATTGTTACAATAGTATCAGTTTGCTTTGTTAGCATTTTGGGAATGCTTTACGTTTTTTTTATTTAGCGACTGAGTGTAGGTTATTATCACGTGTGAGCTTAACATTTAATGATTTTTTTAAATGACTGATTATCATTATTATATGCTTTTCTGTTTGTCACGTTTGTCAAAGGCATGAAATTACTTCTCCCTGTAGACTGTCCTATTACCAAATATCTTGGTACAGTTTCTTTCATTCATAAATAATCACTAAGAGAAAACTCTCTCCTGTAATTATTTCACATGCCTAGGCATTAGTTGCAGAAAGTTATGACTCAAACCAACCAGTCACCTTCAACAGCATGTTCATATCTGCCAACAAGTTTAGTATTTTTTTTTTATATAACACTTAAATGAATTAATGATTTAGAAGAAATTAGTAAATTCTTGTTATTTTTCAATTAAGTCATTAAATGCAATTAAAAAAAAATAATTGTATGGTTGCTTATCTTTCATAAAAGGTAAATTTTTTTTTCCCCCTCCAATCATTTCACTTCAGGCAAGGTGATAAAGCCTATAAGATGCAAGGAGTTATTGAAAATAAAACTAAAAAAAACATTGGGGAAAGTGTAAAAAAAAAAAAAATTAAAAAAGACAAATGATGATTGATATTTCATTTAAATCTTTGTAGATTGTAGCTGAGATTAATGAAGGGTATTAATCTGTTGTTTCTCCCTCTAGTTATGGGTTAAATATCAGGATTGATTGGGTTCTGTAGCCTTGGTTGGCAACCAGTCTATCAAAGAAAATAATAGCAACCTACTGCAGGAAAATGTTCTGCCTTGTCAGTCATGTTTCTTTCAAGACATGGTCGTCAAAGTGTGTATCACGTATGACATTTAACTAGCTGACAGAATAGCAAGAAGCTGAAAAATAGTTCCACAGACAAGAAGTAAAAGAGGAAAAAATCTTTAGCCTAGAACTCATGGTTACAATTAATCAATAATCAAGGCAGACTGCAGTCGGGATTGTAGTTATTGTAAATTCCATGATCCTTTCATCAGTCGTATACGTGTCAGTCTAGTGCTACATATACTTTTGAATTCAGAGTTCCCCTTCAAAACTGGTTGTGAAGAGCTCAGTTTGCCTTACTATTTAGCCCATAACTGAGGAGTGTATTCATGCTTTTCCCCAATAGTATTTATCTGAAAGTGAATGTAACAAAACTAAACATGAATGTGAATTTGCTTTTCCAATTTCTTGTTCCGAGCTACCATCCATGACACCATTTGCATATCCACTTAGTTAATCTATCAATTTCAATAATAAAATGATGTGACCTAGCTGCCAATCCAGTATTATAATTCATGAAGGATATTTATCAAAACAAGTTCTATGAAATTATTTATAGAAAAGGCTTGTTAAAACTGTTACAGTGGTGGGAAAGTGATTGAAGATGTTGGGTCAGGACCAGTAACATTGAAGATTCTACTTTAGATTTTGTCAAGAATCTCTAGAAGCATAGCAGAAGCACCTGACCAAATATGGCAACAATATTCAATGCACAGATGAATGGTAGTCTTATGAAATTGCAAGATGGATTCTGATCAGGAAAATTTATCTAGAACAACATGGGGAACCAATTTCCTTAGCAACCAAATTAAGAATTTACTCAATAAATATGGCCTTAAATTCTATTTCAATTCATTGTGCACAATTTTATTTTATTTAAAATTAGCCATATTTTAAAAAGCCACAGAAGATGTAAGCAGTTAATAAAAAAAATTTTGACAAAAACTTAAAAAAAAACAAAACAAAAACTGGTGCAAGTTACAAATGTCCGAATGAACACCTTTTAACTTTTCAGTTTGAATCTTATGTATTTGTTTTTTCTTTCATACTCTGAAAAATATATCGAAATACCAAAAAAAAAGTGTTTTTTTTTTCCTTCTTCCTTCAAAGGATTTTATAATCTTTTTGTTTTCTGCTTGTGCTTGCTCTCTCTCTCTGTCTTCTTCTCGGCTTGCTTTGACCAGTTTATAAAGAAAAGAAAATGTTTTCTTCTGAGAATTTTTTTTTTCTTCTACATTGTTTTGCCTGTTCTCTTTTTACACACGGTGAAATTTCTCACAGTTATTGAGAAAGTCATCAATTGTGTGCGTGCGAGAGAGAGATTTATGTTGATGTTATTTGATTGGCTGACTTTGTTGACTATACTTGTTATCTCTTGAAATAAAGATGTCAAAATCACTTTCTGGCAAAAACAATCAAAGTTTAGGTTAATTAATATCAAAACACCAGATTTAACATTTAGTAATAAAAAACCAAAGCGTAATTTTTTTTTCCTTTTGTTTTCATTTTAATATTTTGTCTGTAATAAATTCTCTTCATACATTTGAAGTTTTTTTTTTTTTTTAATAAAATATGACCTTAATGAAATCCATCAATAAATTAGATAAAAGATCATTATTATAGGATTGGGGTATAGTATAGTTGGTCACTTGTATCCAGGGATACCTGTCTACTAGGGTGGCTAATTAATCCACATTGCAAACACCTGCTCAGGCACACTTGTGTTTGTTCAACACCCACAGAGCTCACCTGCGGTTTATATTGCAACTGTACTGAGCAGACCTTAGTTACAGTTTCTGGGAGAGAGGGCATTATTTAGCGTAAACAACAGGCTGAACAAGGGCAGGATGCTCAAACCCTCGGTCATGATGATTTGTGATTTAGTACACGCACAACTGTTGGTGGATCCCAAAGAGTTCTGTTTACCCAATTTCACTTGCAAGCCTTGGGTCAACCTGTGACATGATTTTCAGGCACTTTCCAAACATGCCATATACTGGGATCACCTCTTCCAGACCAATAACGTCAAGAAGTAACCATTCTGACAAATTGACCATAGCAAAATTTGAATCTGGGCTTCAGGATCAGAAGTCAAACATTCTAACCGTTCAGCCATGCACCCAATATGAGATTATGATTTAATTACTATCTCCTGTGAAGGGGTTCAGAAAACTTAGACCATAAGAAAAAAAACCAATGACCCAAATTTTGCCATATGATCAAACCTGAAAATAAAGAACTTCTTGTATGACTTTTATTATTCAAAGCAGCTCATCTTGGTTGTTATTCTCACAACCTATGTCTATTGTTGTACTCAACTTTCTTGGAATTTTAAAACAAACCTTTTACTTAATCAACAAAGGTAGATATTTCTTCTTTGCTTAACAGATTTCAAATCCATTAATATTCCCAGTCTTTGAAGAGTTATTTTCTAAAATGATATTTATAGAGATGGAGGGTCCTGTTCATAATGTTCAGTTGATCTCTGATTTTTTTTTTTTTTTAAGGATTATCTTCTGAAATGATAAAAAAAAAATCTATATTTTTCTGTTTTGATAAACGTTGCCAGTAGTCAAAGGTCTGATTTAATATGAATTGACAAAAAGTAATTCTCAAAAATGTTTTCTTTCTCTTATTTTTCTTTTTTCTTTCTCTTATTTTCACTCAGTATTGCTGCAATTTTTACCTGTCAACTAAAATGAACTTTACTTAATCTAAAGATACAAGGATGGATATGTCTTTCATGATGGCTATTTACTTACTTTAATATTGTTTTTAAACAGTAACCAAATAAGTTGTTTACATTCTTTTGAGCTCTATCTATTCTTTCAAACAAAATTTTAAAAATTTTTTTATTCTTTTAAAATTTTGATTGTTTTTAAAGTGGACAAGTTTTCCAATGATAATTTTTGTCTATACCTTTTAATCTACAGTTCAATGTTGTTCATATCCTCTGTGGTGAATCTTGGAAATTGTCTCCCACTGATCATGAAATCTTCTGGCACTATATAATGGCCTTTCTCTTTTAGTCTTTAAATGATATTTCTAAATTTGAAAGTGTTTTTCTTTAAGTCAAAAAGAATAAATCAGTTAAAATAACCAAATTGAAGAAACAAGTGAAACTAATAAAATGTATATATTTAAAAAATAGAAAAGTGTATGTGTGCATGAAAATCAGTAAAATTCTCAAGTCAGTGCTTCCCAAACGGGTATAACTGTGGATTTGAAGTCAGAACATTATCATTGATGACTCTCACCTCCAATTTGCGGAGCCTAGTTACTATATTCTTAATACTTGATATAATGCAAAAATATCACAATGACAAAATCGGTCATTAATTATTTATAACTATTTATACTGGAACATGTATTCAATTACAAGTTTATTTTTGGTGTATGAATTTCTTTTTTCATATTGTTAAAGCTGTTATACTTTATGCCAAATAAAACATTTTCTCTGTAAAACAACTCACAAAAATATGTTTCTTTTTTTTAATTGTATCACACTGAGCCAGGTGGTAATGCCACTGATGTGCAGGGGGCTACATAAGAGTAAAAAGATTAGTTAGGAGAGAGTGAAAAGAAAGACGAACCAGTTAGAAAGGAGCAAGAGAAGGATGGGAATACAGGTGTGATGACAGTTGCAAAGGTGGAGAGAAAGGAAAGGATATACAGGATGGTGTAGAAAGAACTAGTCAAGTGGTTAAGATATGGGTATTGACATTGCATTTAAATTCCTCGAGGTTGTAGCCATCAGGAAAGCAAGAATATGGAAGTGAGTTCCACAGGCGGGAAGTGCGAGAAAAGAAGCTGCAGGAGTAGAATTGTTGTCTGCATTTGGTTGATCTGTGAATGGGTGGGACCCAGTTGCCAGTTTGGTTCCATGAGTAAACACCTGTTGCAGAGGCACCAGTGACTTAAGTTCATTGGAACAGAAGCCATGAAAGTATTTATAGAACAGACAAAGGGAAGCCACATACCGTTGGTAGGGAAGTGGCTGGAGTCGAGTCGCCATGTCGGTACCTATCATATTACTGATTCTCCTTTGGAGCCTGTTAAAAACACTGAGATGAACAGCAGGGGCGCCTGACCAGATATGACACCAGTACGCCATGCATGGATGAATGATTGATTTGTGTGTGTGCTTATATATACATATATATATAAATAATTCTGAAATTTTGGAATTATATGCATGTATATTTTTAGCAGTTGTTTTACAGAAAAAATGTTTTATTTGGTATAAAGTATTGCACTTTTAACAATATGAAATCCTATGAAAAAATTGTAATGGACTGACTTAATGAAGATCGAAGTTTTATTTGGGGTGTGGGCGGGTATAATGCCAATAAGCAAAGAAAGTGAAATTGGTAATTCAAGTTAGTTCCAGTCTAGTCTGTTGTGTTCACTTTCACACAAATGTTCTTAGAAAAAGGCATGAACCCACTAATTCCCTAGCTATGGGTTAAATAGCAGAGAAAATGGTGCTCTCTAGCTTTGGGTGATAAATTGTCTAAGAGAAGGACAACTTTGAATTCAAAATTGGTTGTGTATACGGTTAGCGACTCTATTCTCTAAAACCTGTTTGTTATTAAAACTGGAGCCTCTAGCCTCAGATAGGAACCAGTTGAAGAGAAGGAAATCTCTGAAATACAAACCATAGAGAAATCAAAACATTTCACTATCTTTCCTAAATAGTCATGAAAATTCTGAGATAATAAAGAAAATGAACCTCTGTAAAACCAAGTGCACGTCCTAAAGTGACATGCTATTTTAAAAAAAAAAGAAAAATATTTGATTCTTTCCAGCACCCCCCCCCCCCCCCGGTTCCTGAAAATGTTATCATTTGTCTAAATTTTTCAATTCCTGTGAATATCTTTTCTCTCTTTCTCTCTCTTTTCATTGTTCAGGAGTTGAAAAGTTGTTGACTCATCTTCATAAGCACAACATCCCAATGGCTATTGCTTCAGGAAGCAGTAGTACGAAGTACAATTGGAAAGTCGTCAACCATCAAGAATTGTTTAGTGTATTTAGCCATGTTGTCTTAAGCACCGATGACCCTGATGTGAAGCACAGCAAACCTGCCCCTGACTGTTTCCTTGTAGCAGCAAAACGATTCCCTGATAAACCTGAACCTGAGAAGGTATGAATTTCATTGTCTGTCAGAGAAGTAAAACCTCTTCGGGCTGTGTCCCAGCATCTCCTCGCCCACCCATGCATACTGTGCCTCCTGGGTACACAAGATGCCAAGGTGGGGTGTGGCAACATTACTAACTAGTAGTAATTTCAAACCTTGGGCTAAAAATAGCAGACTGTAAGGTTTTCCTGTTGATTGGATAAAGCACTAAACTGTTTTTTCTTTCTTTCTCATCAATTTATTACAAGTTGGATGTGTTATGGCAGAATATATATGGATAGGAATTTATTTGAACACTCCTGCACCTTCACAGATTTTTGTAAGAAGTGGGAAAAGGACAGTCTTGTTTATTTCTAGAAAAAAAAATAACTTTGCACTTCATAACATATAGATACATAATGCACCTAGAAATTCTCTTCATTCTTTCTCACATACACACACAGCATTTATAAATGTCTACACAGTAAATATGGAATCAACACTACATGGTAGCTCCGTCTCGCACATCAACATGTTACTTGGACCAAGTGTGTGTGTATGTATGTATGTACATACTTATAAAAAAAGATGTGGGATGAAAAGTTCTTAGTCTGGTCTATTTCCCAAAATCTGAAGAAATATCAGAATTATTTCAAAATTTCTTTAATGTATTTTTTGACAAAAATTTTCAGAATTCGATTTACACACAGTCAGTTTGAAGATTCTGTGCAGACCCGGATGATCACATAAAAGCCTGAAATTGACAGCCACCATGCAATCTGGATTCTTATGTCTAAACACTTTTCTGATAATAGTCACACTTCTCAATATCTACAATCTGTGTGTGTGTGTGTGTGTGTGTGTGTGTATATATGTATATATATGTATATATATATATATATATATATATATAAACAAGGACTTGTACCCACAGAAACAACAAATAGACTTAAATAAAATTGTTATCATGTAGACCTTAGGATCCTTTCAGCCAACACCGTATCAAAGTTGCTCATTGGCGTTACTGTTAATAATAGACAGGACCCAGAAAAACAAGAAATTACTTATGGAAGGGAAAGTAGGAACTCGTTTAAAACTTAATTTTAATCAAAATATAATTAAAATGTGAGGGGGAACGTAAATACAGTTCCACAAGAGTGATAAAATTGAAAAAGAAAACTCACAATCCCTCCAATAATCGTAAGGAGTGAATAAAAAAAGCTCTTTTTGTCTGCTGATAGATCTTCAGGAAATTTTAGCATGTTATATGTATGCAGTGTATATACTCACCAGCTGCTGGGAGAATTCAAGTCATTACTAAAGAGTAATGTGTAAATTGCAAAAGTGGTTTTCTTTTGGACATGTCAGATTAAATAAATTGCAGATTTTGTGTCTGCTTATTTTTAATAAAATCTGTTCATACTCATGGATAAACTTTAATGTATTATAATTGAAATATGTAAGAAATGAGCTGTAATTTTGACAGACGATTTTATTATTTGTTTCTTGATGTTCCCAAGTACTTTCAATCTCCTGAGATTATCTTCAGGGGGATGAGTTGGGATAACAAAAATAACAGCAAAAATATGTTGCTAAAAATTACTATATATATATATATATATATATATATATATATATATATATATATAATTTTTTATTTTTATTTTTTTTTTTTTCTGTGGGCTACGTGCTGACTTGGTCTGAGCCCTTTTGACTGATGTTCACGTACTTAGCTCTTTCTTTTTTAAAACCATTTTTTTCCTTCTTCGTAGATACGTGGAAGGTTTTTCAACACAAGTATAGTTATTATCTCTTTTTTATTTATATATATATATATATATACACACACACACACACACACACATTCTGTTCAGTACAGTATTTGGTTAGAGTTTATCACTCTTGTATGCAGCAACTATAATTTGAACCCACAGCTTCTACAGGATATAACTCTTTATCTAAGTTGATTAGTCTGATACCAGGCTAAAGTCAGAGGTTCTTCTAAGGTAGGCAGTCACCTGACATGCCTTTCGTGTTAACTCACTCACTTTTGAACTGTCGAACCAACTCTCCCATCTGAAAGCCCACCAACTCTTGCTATATTGAGCCTCGCATCCAGCAGGGGTGGTTGTGATGCACTCTAGGTATGCTTAGCATTTCCAAATGGCTGACCAGAGATTCTTCTTTTGGTCACCTGATCAACCACATCTTCTGTCCTGTGTTGAGTGCCTCTTACTACTGCTTGATGGGCATGGTACATTTCTCCAACTTTCCTGAAATTCTACCAGACCCTTCTTCCTTATTGTCTATTTGTCTCCTCCTGTGCAAGTGCTTCTTACCATTGCCTGAGGGGTGTGGTCTAGCTTAAACACCTAAATTTTAATTATTGCTCGAAAATTTATTTCCTATCCAACCTTTAGTGTGTGGTTGTTTTTTCAGATCTGTGTTTTATCATTTCAATCTCTCTACCTGAGACTTTTTAATTATCCAGGTTTTCTCACCTTGCACACAACCATCACAAGAAATTATCTAGCTTCAGTCAAAAAGTAAAAATATGTTTCTCTTTTTAATTATTAGTGTCGCAAAATTTCTTTACTTGATGTGTCTTTGTTCTGTTTTATGATCCATGTTGACCGCTTTCTACCTCTTGTGCCAAACATTGATCTTTGAGCATTTCTGACTTTTCAAGTGATCTTGTTCTTTGTATTTTGCACTCTTATGTCAAAACTGGCATTTTAATTCATTAAATACTTTTTAATTATTTAAGCAAAGTTTTCGCTACATCTCTATTTTCATTAAATACTTTCCAACCAATTGTTATGTCAATTTAATTTATGTTCGTTATCTCCCAGCCTAAGTAGATAATTCTTGAATTTTTTTTCAGTTTTTCTTCATCTAGAGAGTGAATGAAAATTAAATTCGCATTTTAAAATGCTTGTAATTCATTTATTAACTAGAATTTTTATAAGAAATGAATACGAGAAGAAAACGTTTTGCATGAAGTCTTGTTTAAAATTCGATATGGGCGCCAGATGTCTCTACCAGCTTCTTGAGCCGCACTGGAATTGCGTCAAGTGATTGCATCAGGAACTCTTATGGTGTGGAAGACATGACTTGTATTCACCCTTCAAGTACTTCCAAAGTCTTGGTTTAGTACAGTAGACTTGCTTCTTTAACTAACCCCAAAGAAAAAAGTCACAGGGTGTTTAGGCAGGGCTCCTGGCATACATAAAATAAGGACTTACTTTTCAATGACCCTATATATTTATAATTCCCCATCCATCTCTTATCTTTTCTTTGACATCCCTCTAACTTTCTTTTTATTCTCTCATTGTGCACCAGGGGCATTTTTGCCTTGCTTGGGGTGAAATGATTATTAAAAAAAAACAAAGTAAATAAATAATTGGATTTTTTTTTTTCTTTTTTAAACCTTTCAACCTATTTGGAGGTATTCAGATCAGTTAGCATTAATCTTTTTTTTCTTTTTTTTTTTTTAATTAATCCCATAATTCTGTTATGAATAAAATGTTAGCAAATTGTAGGAGGTTTACATATTCCCTATTTATGCTTACTCTTATTCGTTGTTGGTTCATTTTCCAGGAAAATCTTTTTAAATCTACTGTGAATAATTTTAAATAAATCCAATTTAACTTTGTCCGTTACTTTTTCCAATCTTTATTTTATCTTCAACATTTTTGCTTCATCATTGCACTAATTTGTTATTTCATATATTCTCAATCACTTTTATATAATTTTCATGAATACTTTTCTCTCATAGTAAGTTAAACCTGCTGAGTGTTCTACTGAATAAAATGCCTTTTCATAGTCAAAGACAAACAGGGGTTTATTTCCTGTTTTTTTTATCAGTTGGTTTATTGTTTGTATGCAGTCTCTAAAACCATTCTGTTAAAGTGACTGATTTTCATCTTATTTGTTAGTACTTTTCAGAATAATTTATATGCATTCAATAGTGATATATGGTAATAGTTGTCAATCTCTATTAATGGTTTTCTTATAAAAGTGAGTGAGTTAAGTACCATACGTGAAACACGCTTGGGCGATCATGTCTCGAAAGAGACATGACTGACTGGGCAGAAGATTATCCCGCAGTAGGTTGCCATTGCTTTCTGCGGTAGACTGGTTGCCAGCCAAGGCTATAGAACCCAATCTGTCCTGCTATTTAACCCATAACTGGAAGGAAGAGTCGGATTAATACCTTTCCTAGGGGTATTTGCGCGGAAGTGAATACAAGGAGTTCAACTGGAATTCGAACTCGGCTCTCCGATTTGTCGTTCGGAGCCGATATCCAATGCACCACAACGCACATCCCTTATAAAAGTAGAATAACTAAAACTGAAGTTTTGAGGTACTTTTTTTTTTTTTTGTTCTGAATGTTTGATGTAAATAGTTGTTCTAATATTGTCTTTTAAAATGTCTGTCCAATCATTGCCTCACACTTTTCTGCATTTTGAAGTTAGACAAATATGTTAGACTAGAGTGACTGTTAGTGTATACGAGATATATGCGTGTGCATTTTTACGAATACAGGTTTGCATCGTACTTTGCAAAATATCCTTAACATCTTGTTCTTATATTTGATATCTACCTCATTTCTGTCTATTAATGCAAACATTAGAATATATACAACATCTTAACGGCAGGTGGTGTTTATCTAAGGAGAGTTCTTCCCTTTTTCAATGTTCTCGTCTACTCTTTCTAAATATTCTCTCACTTTTTATGTTCATATTTCTTTATCAATTCCAGTGTAGACTGACTTATCTTCCTTTAATATTGCCTCCCTTGTTACTCCCTCACTCTCATCTTGCTGCCTTTAATTATAGTTATTAAATTGCTAGGTGTATCTCCTATGTTATTTTCACTATTTCACAAAGCCTGAAATCTATTCTAATTGAAATTGTTTTCTTTTTAGAATATATATATAATCTCCCAATGGCTGCCACAAATGCATTTGATCCAAATCCAGGTCCTTCTCATTCCTCTTGGCAAAACCTTTCCATGATTTTACCAAGTTTTTAGGGATGCTTGCTAATCATGGGTTAGTTAGGCTATTTAATCCATAGTTGGAGGTTTTCAATCCAGATTTGTTTTTCTTCTAGGCTGGTTGCCATCCAAGGCTATAGGGTTTAGTTTGTTCTGATATTCAACTCATGGCTCCAGGGATAAGAGATGCTTTCTCAAGGGTATTTGCACATAAGTGAATTTAATGAACTGCACTAGAATTTGAACTCTGCTCTTCATTGCTCCATCGTGCCTTGAGAATCATTACCCTGACTTAAAGTATAATTTGACTCTTCAAACTACCATTCTATGATTATATACTATATTAACTTTGTTTAGAACTATTACATTTTTAACAATATTGGCTTTATCAGCAATTGTGAAGGCAATTAGATTTTTTGTTTCTCCATTTGACTCTAATTTAATTTGGCCTCAATTTAAAGATTCTTAATTCTTAATAAAGATTCATAATTGTCATCTTGTATCTTTAAGAAGATAACATTAAGTTTTTTTATTTGCCTTTTAATTCCTCTTTCCTCTTCCCAAGAAGCTTATGGCCATATCACGTTGAATACACCGGTTCTTGCTCGATCACCGAAGTTAAGCAACGTTGAGCCTGGTCAGTACTTAGATGGGTGACCACTTGGGAATACCAAGTGCTGTAAGTGTTTAGTGACGGATGTGCGTTGTGGTGCAGTGGATATCGGCTTGGAATGAGAAATCAGTGAGCCGAGTTTGAATTCCAGTTGAATACCCTGCATTCACTTAAGCACTGGTTCCCTTGGGAAAGGTATTAATCCATCCCTTCCCTCCAGTTATGGGTTAAATAACAAGTGTAGCACTTAGGGACCCTGCCCTTAAAAACAAATCCCAATGAATCTTGATACTCGAAAAGAAAAAAGTATTACTAGACACAAAAACTTATATAAAAAAACAATTGTTGAAAGAAAAAGGTATAACCAGCAATAAATAAATAAAAATTTAGTTGGCAATGAATGACCCACCAAGGTTGATATGCCATAAAAACAAACCAACCAACCTACCTATTCCCAAATTTTCTAACACTAGATTCTCTTTGTTTTCTCTACTTACTTTTTCTTTTACCCCTATCAAAATCCCTATCAAAATGGCATGTAATTGCTTTTTCTTTTCCTCCGTCTATAAGCTTACTGATGTCTTCATAAAATCCATCAATTTGCTTTTCTGAACATTTTTCATATCGATGTATACATTTGGATTACTTTAGCATAATTTAATTACCCTCAAAGTTATTTGGTCTGATATAATCTAAAAACTTAGTATTCTAATCACAGTTGTTATTAGCTAAAAATCTGATACTACTTATAATAATGATTATCTCTTTTTCTATAAGTAACGCTAGTACTTGATACAAAAGGGATTTTATTTCATTATTACCTTGTCGAGCTTGTGATCTCAAGCTATGTTTTTTTTTTAACATTGACTCAAATCACCAAAATGTATGGGTCCAAGCTCAGATGGAATTCAGTCTAATCTCATGAATTAGTTACACCAGAAATTAGTAACAATTAAATAAACTCAATTAGTTACTTCATAACTATAGAATTAACACTATCTAGTTTTATCAAGTTATTCTCTATCAAATGTCCAACCAAATTGTGCTTTTACAGTATTGTTTTAGCATTGCAGACTGTCAAAGCAAAACAAAGAGTTGAACTAGGATGTGTGCATAGTGCAGCAATTATCACTGCAATTAGAAGAGGAGTTTAATTCTGGTCAAGTTTGTTGCATTCTGTTGTGGGGTTTCCCCTTTTTCCATGATAATGGACTCAACTCGACTTGAGTCTACATATACTCCTGCCATTGTCAGATACTGAGAGATACCAAACGATACCGAGGTTTCATGGAGAATACAGCGTCAGTAGTTCATAGTAGCTCTGAGCTTCACTCAGCCAGGAGATTATTACACAGCACCCATCAGCTTTCGACGTGGACATACTAGCCATGCTATGGCTTCACTTCAGAGATTTGTATATATACTTCGTACTAACTCTTATTCCTGGATTACTAACCTGCGTTCAAGTTTGTATCCTTTACGTCAGTATACTTATTTTTCTATCTCCAATTCTGGTTGTTGTTCATTTATTTTGTGTATTTCTTGGAATCCACAACACATTCACTTTTGGAAAAACATCTGTGGGAAATGTATGAATCCATTATTTCTCTCTACAGCTATGGGTTAAATAGCAAGGCAGCTGGGATCTCTAACCTTGGTTGCCAACTAGTCAAGGAGAAGGACAACTCTGAATTCAAAGCTAGTTGGGTTTGGGGCTGCTAACTCCACCCTATAAAAACTTGACAGAAACTACAGCATCCTTGTCTAATGTGGTGGGGCTGCGGCCATATACTCTACAAGGTAATTTATTGATATGATATTAGTGGAGAGAAAAATGATACTAATTCTCAGCTGCTTACAGTATGTGATTGCTATTAGGTTATAGATATTCCAGTACCATTTTCAAAGTTTTCAGCCATTTTGTGATCTAGTAAAATTCATACTAGTGCATCATCTGAGCTCTATAACAGGATCCATACTTCACTAATGTTCAGTGTAATGAATGGCATTCAACGCAAAGGCAGGTGATATGCAACGGATACACACATGTTCCTTTTTTACAAGTAGAAGTTTTTTTGCAGAGACAGATTATAGGTCCATGAGACACCGGATGGTTATTTTGAGAGAATTTTTCTGCATATCGCATGTGATGCATAAGCAATGTTTCAATGTTAACAAAATGGTCAAATGAACATTCCTACACCTGTAAACCAGGTTCTGGATGACCATGTAGTACAGACACTAACCAACATTAATATAGTTTTAGAGGAAAAGATGTAGTAGGCCATAAGAAATCCACAGAACAGAACCTAAGTCACCATTTATGTTAATTTTTTTTATCAACACCTGCTTATATATATATATATATATATATATATATATACATACTGTTAAATATAAGACAGTGAATGTCTACGCATGTGCCATCTCCAGAGAGGTTACAGGGACATTAACATAAAAACATCCACCATCAAAGATGATTTTTTTTTTTATCTTGTGTTGAATTTTTGTCTTTATTTTCACCTGAAATTAAAGCCAAAATACGATGTTTAGAATGGCTCATGATTAAACATAATTGACAACATTCATTGTCTGTTATATATAACAGTGTATGTTTAGATAATTATCTTCTGCTTCAATACACTATATATATATATATATATATATATATATATATGGGCAGCAATCTTTCTTTTAAACATGTTTTGTTGAAAACAACTGACAAGGAAGATTTTTCAATTTTTTTTAATTTAATTTTTCCAGTATTCTTTCATGTTTCCTTTTTTCTGGAAATAAGAAATGGAAAAATATATCAATTATTTTTTTCAAGCACTTTCAGCCACTTCACTGGCCATTCTCAAGGGTCTTATGTTTATGATGTTATTTTTTCTTCATGTTCTGACTGTGATGTAATTTATTTTGCATTTTTGAAAAAGTGTTCTTTCAAAGCTCTCACGTGCCATGCAGAACTGGAAATCATGTGAGCATCTTTCTATTTTAAAAAACATTCAATACTCCATTTCCACTAATAAATAATGTAAGGTTGATGGTAGGAGAGACTTGCTTGATATATAGTCCCCCCCCACCTAATAGTAAGATACTTTTGATATTGTGATTTGAATAGTATTTGTTTTTTTACTAGAATTTTCCTTAAGGGTTCTTGAAAATTATGGGTTAATTATTGTTGCCCCCACCCCCAGCTCAGGTTCAATAAATGGCATATAAGATGCGTATATATATGTGTGTGTGTGTGTGTCTGCATATATATAATGTAAAGTCTTGGTGAATTTTTGTATCCTTGAAATTATTGGGTTGGATTCCTGGTCAGCTTTCTTACTGCAAATTTCTGGGTTATTGAGTATCTTATATATTCTATTAATTTGAAGTAATTTCATTCATTGGTCTTATTTTTTTGTCTTTTTTATTTCCTTGGTTATTTTAGGCTATTTGTTTTGTGTTTTTTCAGGTTTCATTAACTAGTGTATATATATATATATATATATATATATATATATATATTGATTATTATTATTGATTTTCTGCACTATTGTAAGAACTGCAACCTTGAAACTTCTGAATATCATTTCTTATGTCTTTGTCTATGAGTGTATCAAATTTGATTAAAATCGAACCACTCCTTCTATAACCTGCTTTTTTTGATTTTCGATATTTATCAAGGGTACCTCGACACAAAACCTAGCTATGAACACTCGCAGACGCTTATAGTACAACTGTGTAAATTTTCAAGAAAATCTGTTCAGCTGTTTCGGTGTCTATAGGTAACGCACGCACACGCAGACAATAAGTTTAGATATATACACACACACGCATATATAGCAATAAGAGTATAATCTCACTTATCTCTGTGCTTCAAATAAAGACCTGAATGTTTATCTTGTTTTTATTAGTATTAATGCTTTCCCTCAATAGTCAAGCATTATAATGCTTGACTTAAAAAAAAAATGTTATCTTCCAAAATCATCTTGGTGTTCTAGTTTTTGCATATAATTTCACCCCCAAGCAAGGCAATAAAGCCACTAAGATGCAATGGAGTTACTGAGTGTAAGAGAATATGAGAACAATAAAAGAATGGGAATTATAATGACATAAGATAACAATTGACTTGGAAGGAAGAGGCTGGAAGAGTTTCACAAGCAAGAACTGTTAGAGAAAAAAACTGTTAGCATAGAACTTATGGTTTTGTCTAGCCATTTAAACTATAAAAGGAGGAGAGATTGCCACCCTAAAGTCTGGGTAGGAAAAAGGAAAGCTCACTTATATAAGTACCTCCACAGATTCACATTATCTAACGTTTAAAAGGAATCTAATCTTTCTGGAAGCTTTTATTTTAGCTTTAATTTCAAGGTAATGGATTAAATTTAATATTTCCAGAAAGCAAAATATTTTGCTGTATTTCAAAACTAATTTAAATTGACTGGAAAGAGTTTTCATTTTGAAATTGATAAAATTAGCACCATTTTTAGTCATCTTTGACTCAAATGGAATTCTCTTTATCAAAAAGCTTTCAAAAATAAAATATGCTTTTTTGAATTTTTATTTGGAGAAAATTATCTGAATTACAGTTTAATCTTCTTTGAAACAAATATTACTCACCTTTAGTTTAAAATATTGTAGAAATGCATTTTTAACATGGCAGTGGCTGTTCAATTAAGGTGTTAAAAGCTTGACTGACAGATAAAATTTTATCTAGTTTTTTCTTTTAAGGTGGATATATCTGTAAAATTTACTTACAGAATATACCACAAGTGCCTTTTTTATAGAATTTTTATCTCACCAATAATCTTAAAAATTTAGAAAAATATTTTCTATAATGTTTTATTGAATTTTGGGTACTCCCACTTGAAATTTACTATAGTTATCACTCATATTTTCATATAATGTTGTGTATGGATGCCTATATTTACAAAAATAAATTTTTTTAAAAAATCTTTGAAAAATAAAATATGCTTTTCTAAAACTTTATTAGAATATTAACTGATTATGAGTATAATTAATCTGATTTAAAACAAATATTAAAGTTTAAAATATTGTAAAATGCTTTTTTGTTTAACATACATTAGCTGTTTATTTGAAGTGTTGATAGATGAATGTTATATAATGCTTTTCTACACTGGATATATCTATACAAAAAACAAATGAATATAATCTAAACATCTTTTTATATAATTTTCAAAAACCCGCTAAATTTTAAAATTTATTGAAATATCTTGCCCGCCACACACACACTAACACAAAAAAAAAATTGAATGTTTTAAAAAAGATTAAAAGATATAATTTTGGATTTTCTCTTAAAAACAACAAAGGTTTTGATGATAAAACTTTATTTTTTATCAAGTTTGGGGTAAATTTTTTTTTTTTTTTTTTCATGGGAGGCTCTTTTTTCTATGAATTAGTGGTAGGTACCTATTTTTATATATGTGGAAATTCTTCAGCTGTAAGCAAGAGAATTGAATGTGTTCCATAACCCATATATATGTCAATGCATCAGGTAAACCTATGGAAAATAAAAACCAAATCTTAATCCCTTTCTCAATCTCAGGTTGATTTGTTTCCATTTTCTGCCCTCTGCCTCCATATAAAGTTCCTGATTATGAGACTCTTGCTTTTACTGGTGGTGTTCCATAAATTGTTCAATATGGAGCAGAAGGGATGTAAAGACAGTGTTTTTGTAGGGAAAAAAAAAACAAAAAAACTCAGGGTTGGATAAGGCTTTGGGAGTGGTGGTGGTGTCAGTTTGAAAGGGTTCCCCAGGTAGGAGTCTAAAAGGTTGGGTGGTCACCAAGTAGTGATTGTCTGTCAGTCACAGAAGGAGGAGAAAAAGGGTTAGTGGTTAGGATGAGAGGTGAGTTCAGGGTGAGATTTGTCAGATGTGACAACTCTGAGTGAAACCTGTTTAGCTTCATACACCCTATAATTTGGAGACCCACTTATATCTCAATGGAGTCTTTTTACTGACTTTATACTAGACTCTCTGGACATCCCCCCTCTCTACAGGAAATTAAACTTTATACATATATATATATATATATTTGATTATATGCATCTGATATTACAAATATCTTTAGTGGGGTACTAAACTTTATTACTTCTAACAAAATAAACATATTAAAATTGTATAACCCCCCCCCACTCCCCCAGCAACAAAAGGTTAGGGGAGCACAGATAATAAAATAAATCACCATAAGAAGGTGAATTGAAATAATAAAAAACAAAAAAAAGTAATTTAACATCTTGGTATGTAATAAAACAGTTTTATTACATACATATAGCACACAGTGACTATTGGTAGTAATAATAAAACATTGCTCATTTTAAATTAACAGATGAAATTTATATCAAGAAGATTGTGTGTGTGTGTATAATTTAAAATAAGCAAAATATATATATATTTAGATTTTTTTTTTTTTTTTTTTTTTAATCATATCACCCCAAGCAAGGTGATAACGCCACTGATGTGCAGGGACTATGTAAGAGTAAAAAGATTGGAAAAGAGAAAGCCGGAAACTGCATCCTAAACAGGAAACAAGGGATGAGCCTCTTCAGCTGTTCAATAGACGTGGGTGGAGTGTGAACCTGGCGATAGTTTAGTCTATCTACTCCAATTGAAAGAAAAAAAAATAATAGAAGAGTGAAAAGATTGGAAATGAGAAAACTGGAAACAAGGGATATATATATATATATATATATATATATATATATACACACACACACTACTGTGTAAAAATATTCTGCTAAGTGAGTCATGTCTCTTTCATGACATAATCGCTTAACCATTCATCATGTATTGTAAGCGACAGAAATATATATATATATATATATATATATATATATATAATTATGAATTAAATGTACATTGCAAATCGTAAATCATTTTCACAACCGACATTACCTGATGATGAGATTCTATCTCGAAACAGAAATTTCCGTGTCACAATGTACATTTAATTCATAATTATATGATTATATTAAGCTCTACAATATTTACTGTATTGAGCACTGTTTATATAAAAAAAATAAATGCCCAGGGACCCAAAATTGTAAAATCTTGGATCTTCTTCACCTGGGTTTTTAAATATATATAATTTCCATTGAACTCTTTGTACATATCTATCAGTTAATATTTTATATTAAATTGATCTTTTTGGATTATCCTCTCTGTTTATGAATGCTACATCTCTCCCTCTCTCTCTCATTTATATCGCATTGTAGGACTTATTCAACTGTCAGTTAAGTGCCATACATGATACACACTTGGGTAATCATGACACTTTGAGGCATAATTGACTGGGCAGAACATTTTGTTGCAGTAGTTTGCCATTACTTTTTGAGATAGACTAATTGCCAACCAAGGCTATAGAACTCAATCTGCCCTGTTATTTAACCCATGACTAGAGGGAGAAGTAATGGATTTATGACTTTCCCAAGGCCGTCTGCGCATATGCAAATCAAATGAATTCAACTGGAATTTGAACTCAGCTCTCCGATTTCTTGTTCCGAGCCAATATATACTGCACCCATGCACATCCAACTGTACAGACACCAAAAAAATTGAATGCTTTGCATGACCCATTTATATGTTGATGTGTTAGTTATTTTTATCTTCTCTTGGTATACCTAGAGAAATCTAAATCTTTCTGATCCTTCAATCTTGATTAATTTGTCCCTATTTTTTGTTCTGTTTCCATATAAATTTCAAAATCGATAAGGAAGATTGTGTTGCACCAATGATTCAAGCAGAGAAGGTCTGCTTGTATTATAAATTCCACATTTGAAAATGTTGGCTTTTAACTGGGACAAAACTATCTCAGCCACCAAGCAGGCATATGTGTATGTATGTGTATAATGTCATTAATGTGACTATGACTATGTGAATGTGTAGCCTTTCATTGAGTACAAGATTCACGCATTAGTGTCAGCGTATGTAAATGTGTGTGTATGTGTGTCTTAAAGATAGGGAGAGAGTAAGAGTGAGCAAGATTTTGCTCCTGTGTCTTGCATCATTACTTTTATCACCCACCTTCACCCCCATTTCCCCCACCCCCGCCCGCCCCACCCTGTGTTCTTCCATCAAGTGGGAATTGTTCTTTTCTCAGTTCTCCCATCACCTATTTTTTTTACAATAGGTTTTTTCTTTTTTATGAAACTTGTTCCACTTCTCTCTTTCTCTTCAACCCTCCCTCCCCCGCATAATTATTTTGCCAATTTCCCTCCCTCCTTTCTTCTCTCTCTCCCTCAACACTGAATGAAAATCTTTACTCAGGCAGGAGAAGGTATTGTACAGTGAAAAAAAAGTTATTTACATCACAAATATTATCTGCATCTGAGATTTTATATATATATTTGTAATCTTGTTATTACAATGGTTTATAAATGCATTATATCACTGCACAAAAGTTTTCATATTTCAGAACAATACTGTTCTTGAGATGATATTTTAAAATAAATGGTGAAGATGATTTAAAAATTTTAAGATGAATTCATGGTTATTTAGAATATGAAGGGGTAGTAGTTGGAGAATGTGCTTGTAGGTGTGTCAATATTGTTCAATCAAAAATGAGAATTAGGTAACTATGAAGTTGAAGTGTTTCAGTCATGAAAGGAAGCAGAATGGCTTGATGTCAATGTATGTCACTTTTGAACTTTGTCTAGATAACATACATAGTGGAATCATACATAAATGGGTAGACAATAATTTTAACAGGTTGGATGTTATGTTTTTTTTAAAATTAGATTTCGTACTACCTCATGAGTGAAGGGGCTGGAATGTTTAGGTTAGAATTAAATAACTATGGTATACTAAGGTATACTGTAGTTAAGAAAACCAAGTAAGTATTGTGTGGGTCATTTATTTTAGTAAAATAATTTTTAAGTTATGTTATATATCCATAAATAATAAACACGCAGTATATATAAAAATATGAGTTATATTTTTATTAGTGATGATGGACCGTGTAGCCTAGGGAACAGAGAGTTGAGGGAGCGCGCCTCTAATTGGGTTCAACGGGAGTGTAGCCTCTCTGCTTAGCTCTTCTAGCTTCTTCTTCGACTTCTGGCGAATCTTTGTTTTCGAGGTCTTTTTTCTATCTTCCAAAACCGGAACTTGTTTCTTCCAGGCTTTGCCTCGATCCGCGACGCCCACGCGATTCTCAGAGTCACCTGTCTGTTTGCCTGCGTAGGCATTTCCGCCGCTGTCGGAAATAGGGTCAAAATGACATCCGCTGCTTTCAATGACTGAAAACACCCACGCTTCATCAGCCTTCTTCGGGTGGGGCCAGATTATTATATTACAGTTATATTAGAGCATAAGTTATAAATGAAACGTAATTAATAGAATTTTAAAAAAATATTTTCAATGTTTACATAAAACAGTCACTTCATCACTACGATTCAGTAGTTCTTTATTTTTAGGGAACCCATATATATTGTGCGTTTGGGCAACAATCTCTCTTTTAAGCAGGTTTCATTGAAAATGACATGTTTGTATGACTTTTTTTGAAACTCAAATTATATAAGAATTATCCAAAGGTTTTGTATTTTCCAGTGTTTTTGGCTATACTTTTAGCTGTTATCAAAAAGAAATTTTGTCTTGTAAATAAATGCGTAAAGTCTGTCTATAGAGTTATGTGTATGTTCTGTGTTTGAAACTCAACGTACTGATGATTCTATATACATAAACTTTAAACATATTTATTTAGAAGTAAAACAAAATTCATTCTTAATAATGGCTAAAAGTATAGCCGAAACGCTCAAGAATATGAAATCTTTGGACAATTCTTATATAATTTGAGTTCTGAAAAGTAAAAAAAAATCCTAAGAACATATGAAAAGTTACATAAAAACTTAATGATAATATCTATTTATCTATCTATCTATCTATCTATCTATCTATGATTAGAAGGAGATAACTCATGACTTCCAATTGAGGCTTTACACAAGGAATGAGGCTGACATACTCCAGTGATTGTAATAAAAGGTTCGGTTCAAAATTCCTAGCACCTGAAGAAGGCCGAAGCGTACCATGACTGAAACATCGTATGAACGGCAACAAAGATGAGGACAACAGTCTGAATAATGTAAATACTGTAAATTCTACCTCATCTCAGAAATATGGACAAATACTTATTTTCTAGTCAAGCAATCTAACATGTCCTTGTCACTTGGCAGATTGTCACAACACAGAATTCCTGCAGATATTTCTTCTTGACATAGAATTAAAAATATGAGTATTAATTTCATTTTTTTTTTTTTTTTTTTTCCAAGAATAAACTCAAAAGCTATTTCATGAATATGGGGAAAAAATGGTAAACAAAGTTCATGTGACAAAACTGCAAAATTTTAATTCTGTATTTGTGCAAATTTCATTTTCATCAAATGTTTTAAATGCTCCTTGTACTTGTCTAAACTAAATATAAACCTATCTTTAAAGTCACATGTAAAAGAAAGTAAGGAAATTTGTCTTGCAAGCCATGGTTAGTGATCTTCATTGAACCCTTAACTGATGTCTTTAATTCTCTATATATCCATTTTAACATATCTGCACATTTTACTATATTTTTGTTCACTCTGTGTATTCTGCTATATATATATATATATATATATATACACACACACACACAATCCAAAGAACTGAATAGGCAGAGCCAACTGTATATTAGAAAACAAAATGCCCCCCCACCCCTTACATGCTACCCAGATTTTAACCATATTGGTCTCATGAGGCTGTGGTGAACATTTTGTTT